>JAANSN010003161.1:0-19947 GCA_036850665.1 Dicranocentrus wangi | reverse complement strand
GACAGACAAGTAGTGTGTTCTTATAGCACGTATGAATGCTTTAGAATCTGTGTCAAAGGGAAATGGCATGCAAATCCCTCTCTAAATTGTGAACCCCATCTGTTTAAGGTTTCTACCCCCCATTTTGACTGGAAATATAGATGAAACGGGAATAATAATATATCATTTTGTGTACGAATCCATCTAGACAGAACGGTTTCTGGTCCTCGCAATAACCCGACTGCGAGCCTCATAGATCATTTATAATACCGTAAATAATGGAAATATTATTATTGGGAGTCAAAATGTAAAAATGTATATTGAGTGCGTGTGATTTTGTGTTTGTGTTATATATAACCACTTAAATTGAGCTAGCTAGTTGCACGTACTTGTTGGATCGGGGAGGAGGAGAACCGTATAACAATGGTAATCACGCTAATACAACAGCACAAAAGGCATTGGGACTTTGAAAAGTTAAGATTGGAAATTGGATGGTTTTGCTCTCGCAATGATGATGGATGTACGAGCAGTGGAGGGATGATCACCACCACGCATAGCATAGACGAACGACTATATGCCTTGATCTATATGCACCACTCGTATGTGCTTGAACGAAATGGAGTGGAGAGGCTCATCCATTCATTCATATTTCTCTATTATATATCTCTCTCCTGCTTTACCAATAATATTTCTATTGCTTTACCACTTGAGAAATGTGTAGTGGGCAGGTTGTATGCAGAAACGAGGGGGATCACAAAATATCATGTTCACTTGCATCATCATCATCATCATCATCCTTTTTATGCCTGCATATCAAGGGAAATGAGGAAAAGAATGTGATGTGAAGTTGTAAATCTCTCTCTCTCTCTCTCTTTCGCCGTTACCCGTTCATCGTTTTCTACCCAGAAACGTCAGGGAAATTGGAAGAAGAAGAAGAAGAACGGGAGCATCTATAGTAGCTACAACCAAACCAATGAACCAAATAACTGTGTGAGTAGCTGGCCTATTATATACTCACCAACCAAACAACAAAATCCTTATAATATGACCAAGAAGATATAACATTTCTTCTGTATGCAAACCAAAAGGAAAAAACATCTCCTCTCTTGATATTTCCTGGTTTATGAAGGAATCTCGTGTTAGGGATGAATATTATTAATGGGGTGGAGTGTGTGTATTATATGCTCGTAACAACATCCACTTCCCTACCCTCCTCCTTCTCCAGAGTTCATGCAATATTCCAACAAGTCAGATTGAACAAAACAGTCCATTAATCAAAAACCAAGTGTACGAGTTTTCGGGGTTTTGGAACAGGAAAAAAGTGCATCTGATTCAAAGAGTATACACACTAACACGGGGATCATATGATCATCATCACAAATACTACGGGGGAACATGAAGAGACACCCAAGTTATCCGTCATTTCCTTGACGTTCCCTACTCCAAAAACTACATTTCAAGTGGGAATTACGTTATGCGAGCACCGAGTTGCAAACACCCTCAAAAAACCCCCACCACCACCACCATTAACCACTTGATCCCGATATGCACATTTATAATAATAAAACTTGCTGGAGCTTATATATTCGTTGGCATCATATTATAATCGTATAATCAAACTGTTTCGTGTCCAAATCAAAAAGTGCATACGAGATGTATAGCTATATAGTTTATGTGGAGGTGGTGATCTTGGTGGTAGGTATACAATCAGAGCTCATTCTATGGAGGATATAGGGGGCTCATAGTCGTACATAGAACCACTTGCAAAGTAGCAATTTAAAATTTGCTTGGTCATTTGCCTCTCGATCCTCTTTACCGGTTGCACACACACGAATCCGTCTCTCTCCTTTTGGCTAAGATATTATACCAAACACTTTTTATGTTGTTGATCCCATCGTCATGATTAGGGTAGGTGTGATGAAGAAATGCTTTTTTTTGCCAGCGTCGTCCTCCCATACTAGTCCCATTACATGCCACTGGCCTTTTTTACAACTTGATGCTCCCTAGACATATATTTGATGAGAAAAATGGACATTTTTTTCAGCGAGAAAGGGTTGAATGAAGTAAAAACCTACAATTTTCTCTAGACACTGGACAACCTAATAAATGAGTGTTTGTCAGCACAAGACAAGTTGATGATGACAGGTTAGACCGCTTCATGTATCCTTATACTTCTTCAAAGCAAAAAAAAAACAATAACAACGCAACAAGCGTGCACATGATCTCTGCCCCTCACTCCAACTCTTACCCAACGTGTATCCCCTTTGTCGACCTCAATCTGTAACGCTCTCCGCTTGTTTTGTATGAAATTCTTTTTTAAAAAAAAGTGTCAAAAACGTTATGATGATTGTTGTGACATGAGAAAAACTGTATATAGACATACAAGTAGCCCATCTGTCACTTGCAGTCACAGGAGAGAAGCGTACAAAAATGACTTGAAGTAAGGGCAAAGAAGGATTAAAATTAATTGGCATTGAGTCGAATTCCACAAAAATTATATCCCAGAAAGAGGTGGGTGCATGACACAGGAATATAATATATAAAAATTTCCGCTCGAAAGGAGAAAAACCTTCGGGCAGCCGAGACTGATGTGGCACTACTACTACAACAACACCGTCTTGAAGTGAACCTATCACTCCAAAAGAATATACACACGTAGTATTCCCAATCCGGTCTCAATCAATTAAGTTTTTGCTCAATTTTCCCGTACAAAAATGTGTGAGGAGTAAGAGAGAGTCCAGCCAGACATCCATCCAGGTAAAGCAAACAACAGGGAAATTATACACATAAGCGTTTCAAGATATCTTCAAGCCAGAATACTGCATGTTATATTTTGCTTGGAAAAAACTAGTTTATTTGGATGGTCGTCTGAATGCAAGAAAAAGTACTTGAAATGATAAATTGTACTTTTCGTCTCTGTACAGATTTCAGAAACGTAGATCGGCGGTCTGCTTTTATCTCACTCTCACTCAGATGACGAGTCAGAGAGTCTTCTTAGACGCGACCCAACAAAACGATAAAGTCTTTTGCGTGTGCCCTTGTTTCTTAAACGATCTCGTATTTATCCATTCTGCCAAGCCAAATACTTGTACCTTGCTTTTTGTCTTTGTATAGTGCTTATGCAGTGGAGCTCCAGGCATATGGGCCAACAAGAAAAAAAGAATGTTATATCACACACCACGAGAATGAAGTGATATCTTTTCGCATTTGCTGCATGCCTGGCTTCAGCAGAAAATTAGCATGATAATACAACAGTATCACTTGCGAATGGAACAACACATTTTTCGCTAACTTCAATTTAGCTCTGTGGGGAGTTGCGGAAAATTGTTCCGCCTGTGCAAATGGATGCTACTTACTAACTCGAGCTAGACTACTTCGCCTGATTACTTTTTTTCCCCAATTTCGTACCACAATAACATTGCCATTTTTGCTCGTTTGCTGAATTAAGAGAGAGTCCCAAGTGCAGGCATAACACATCATTACATGGGAAATTAAAAGGGAGTAATAATAATATTTTCGCAAAATGGAAACAGATTGCACAGAGATTCAAGCGGATAACACAACTAACTACACACGGTACACATGGGGTGTGTAATAGTAGTATTTCGGCAAGTTGGTAATTTATACGGGAGTAGTGAAGTTGATAAGAATGATACATGCTCCAAGAGATAATAATAATGTTTGCATTTTAATAAAATGTTTAAAGCGTAATGTGATCTTGTTGACTTTTACTACTCCCATAAAGTATCGTTTACACTTGAGAAATAAATGAGAGGAGAGAGAGGGGGCTCCTTCCGAACAAGAAAAAGAAACATCATGTGATGCCCTTTTGACTAGAGAGAAAATTGTTATACGAGCTATACAAATAATATGAGGTCCCAACACCCTGTATATATACGCGTTTGTAAATTCAATCCTGAAAATGAGCACACGGGAGGAAAGCTCTTTGAGAAGCCCATGAATCCTCCAAATGTCTTCATTAATTCCCTCTGTAATTAACAATGTCTATACTGATGGTGGAGAATAAGGGAGAATGACAAGATGGCTAAATTTGTATGTAAATTGCTGATTTACGTTATATAACACGAAATATGTGTAGTTTGTTCATGTGTGCCTCGGAAAAAAAACTCACTCGAAGATGTTATTTAGAAGAAATACATTTTTCGTAGACTCGGGCAAAATTTTTTGAAAAGGAGAGACGATAAATCCAAAGTTGAATGATGTGATGATCTTGCATATATTATTATATACTCCTATCTTTTAAATAAAATTCCTTCTGGCTAACTATATACACTAACTCTGAAAGGGTTTCTAACATTTCTCCGCTCACAGAATTCTTTACTAGCCTATATGGCTGCATTTAAATGGTTAGTTTGGATGATGATGATGATGGAAGGTGGATGAATGACTTGATGACGATGTGGAAACTAGGTTTTAAGAACTTTCAGCAGCTCTCATTGTTGGTGTGCTAGCAGCATGAAGGGACGCAGCAGCTGGATAAAAAGCATCCAACTATACCATATATACTCACTGCTGGAGAAAAAGCATCCGCAGCTACCACATATCCTCGCTGGATAAAGAATTTTCTTGAAAACGACAGACTGAGTGAGTGGATGGTAGAGAAACCGGGCGAGTTGATGTTGTTATTCGCTGCTGCTGCTGCTGCTACTGCTTCGAGGGGATCAACTTTTCGTGACTTATGGCATGAGACGCGTTTTTTCGAGAGACTTACGCCACGAAACCTTCTCTTTCTTCTCCTAATCCACTTTAGACGACTTCACCTCGACGTGTAGTATAAAGCACCTCACTCATTAAATCATTGGGAAACGAGTAGGTGGACACACAGAGAGGAACACAAAATAATACGTATATCCTTATCATCAACGGCAATTATGCTGCAAGAAGGAACAAAAAAAAATACCAAGAGATATGATCAAGACGCTGAATAACACTCGGAATTATATAAAATAATAAAAAGTGGAAGAGTTTTTTCGCTACTCTGCCAGAAGCACTACGAGTTTTTTCTGACTGGATCCCTTTTAAACACGGCATCCGATCGGGATTAGAATATTGGAAGTCTCGTACTTTTTCGCAATCCATTACAGAAATCCATAGTATGTCTGTTGAACAGAAAAATGGGCTTTTCCAGTAACATGCACGGATGTGTATATGCTTATTGTGTGTGTGCATCGAGTCTTGCGATACATTATATATCGCAAGTCTCGGTGTGCATCAAAACGAGAATGTGTCTAACTAATAAAACAAAATATAAAATGTATAGTGCTGGGAGCGCAAAACCCAAACCACCTGTTCAAATAAACTTAATTTCCAAAATCAACTTAATCATCTTCATCTGAGCCAGCACACAAACAATACTATATATCGTAAGTCTCTCGCACACAACACGAATATTATATGTGCATCGAGTATGCATCTCATGCTCCTTCCTCCACAATATAACATAAAAAAAAAGAAACGCAGCACAACATTTTCCCGTCGATTATCATTACGAACATCATCATACAGAGAGAATTGAAAATGAAAAACTACGAGAATCTCAAACAAAAAGGTTTTAAGCGTCACAGCCAAGCCTTCGTGACTGCCTCTATCACACTTTTCCAAAAAAGAAATCAAAGTGTACAACGAGTCATTCATTTCGGCTTTAAAGCCTATACAACACCAGCAGCGCATACATATTCGACATATTCTTAAGTTGGCTATGATGGTATATATTTTCCCCTGTCATTTTCACAAAGTCATCATTTGTTTTTTCTCCGTTCGTGCTTCTCAATGGAGGAGATCGACTTGACGAAGAAGCCTACACGTATTGTCTTGGAATATTACGTATGACAGAAATTATGAATGTAATATTTCTCAATTTTTTTCTCTCTCTCTAGTGTATGTATATCGTAAGCCTCGGTTCACCTCTTGCTGTTGTGGTCAAAGGTTTGCTTCTGTTGGCTAAAAAGTTTTTTCTCCTTCTCTGCTTTGCAAACAACACACAAGTGGGTCGTCGTCGGTTGTGAGAGAGAGAAACCACACACTTTTCACGGGATGTTTTTTATAATACACAATCTATTGGTTTAAAACTTACACTCTCAAGAGCCTGCCTGCCACCTTTTCCCAGTGCTGTGCTGTGACGCATTGATGTGTCAGATTATCAGAAGCATTTACTCGGGGAATATATTATTATTATTATTATTATGTATTATGCCTACGTCCTCGTGTGTAAGCTCCGTGTCACACGTTATGCACGTACATGGTCATACGTACAAGAACATGAGCTTTGGAGCATGACACGGAGAATTGAAGAAGTGCTGTTGTTGTTATTATTATTATTATTTTACCCTCCAATCTTCCCCATCCACTCCCAATGCTCCACGTTGACAAACGTGTGTAGACTTGAGAAAACCCCTCTCTACTCGTTTGTGTACACAAACAAAAAACAAATTCTTATTTACATTTTTGTATAAACGTGTCCCTGTGTGTCCTATCTCGACCACATAATATTTGTTTTCTCCGCGTAAACTGTAATTTCCCTTGATTTTTGGCTAAACGCTAAATATATCCCCTTCCAAGGTCTCCTATTTCCTGGTTCAAACAAATCATAATATATACTCTATTATCGGGTCGGGTTTTATGCCATTTGTATCAGGATAAAAACGGTGAACCTTACTGAATATGTATATAAAATATTCCGCTTCATGTTCCATTCCGCTCCCAAACAAACAAGCCATGCGGAGAGATAAAAGCAACAGATTTTTTACTGTCTCTTTTTGTTTTGATTTTGTCAGCAGAAAAACTTTATGTAGCCCCAAAGCCGTGTCCCTTTGTTTCCCCTCTCTTCTGTGGTGTTACACACAAGGAGCAAACAAAAAAGTATCAATTGAGGTAACACACACACACTAGTCACTACTCTGTATTCTGGTGGATTTAATTAAATCATTCAGAGGGAGGAAAGTACGAAAAAAGTACGCTTTTATCAAGCAATCCTAGGAAATTCACTTTTTACGAACAAATAAGTAGATAGAGTCTACCTGTGATGCATATCTACACACAAGCATGTTGGAAGAATGATGAAAAAAAGAAATTCAGCCTTTACAACCGCAATTTTTTTCCAATTGGGACCGATAAAAAGGAGCAAAGTCCTGATTCTCAATTGGACTTTTTTTTCTCCTCTCTCTCGTTTTTTTTCCTCCCCATTTGAGTTGCATGATTGTGTCATATACACATAACATAACAACAAAAAATAGCTACGGTACTTTTTTTTCTTCTTCTTCTCGAGAAGATTGAACTCAACTGATTGCAGACGGTCGTTACATAAAAAAACGTATAGAGTAGGTAGAAGAACATTTAGGCGGACATTGGGCCAAAACCGCTTTATATATCGCTGTGATTTCTTTTTTACCCTCGCTAGCTTAAAGCACGTCCATAATATACAGTAATTCGTATGCATATTATTTTCCCTGGAAAAAAAGTTGAACAAGGAGAATTTTCACTCTTCTCCACTTGATGTTCTTTTTCTGACCCAATTGGGTACGCATATGTACACATCGATAGGTTTCTGGGAAAAACGCTACTACTCCACACGGTACAAGCAAATCTATGTGGAGGAAATTTTAAAGAGTATTATATATAGTAGTGTTGGTTGTTGAGGATTCTGATTCGATTGCTCCTAACACATATACGGTAAAAAATATGGCTTTTTATCCCAATATATACATATATGTTTCTGAACAATATTTTCCCTTCTCTCACTCTCTCTCTCGATCGTTCTTTCTCTCTGAGAGTTTTCTAACTGTCAAAATGGGCTGCGATTGAGGATGAAGAGGAAAAAGAGATCGGCTCACTCAGAGTGGCAATGTTATGGAATAGATGAGGCTATAAATAGGGGGCTTTAGGACATTTTCTCTCTCGTTTTCACTCTCAAAAACTCCAACCTTTGTGCACCACATGAAAATCAGAGGGAAATATCTCCGCATTTTATTCCCTGCCATATGCACCCAAAAAAAGAGAGAAAATCTGTACCTCTTTTTGATAGTGTATATATATAGGGAAAAAATAGGTGGGATGCCTTTCATGGTTTACTTACTCCATCCTCACTAGATCCTCTCCCATTTGTGACGGTCCATTGATTCTGAATAAAATTTTGAGCTTTCCCTGATTCCCTTAAATTTCCTTTTCTTACCCTTTCCGATCATCATCATCATGCGTTGAGGAACGTGCCTCTGCTTTCCCAACCCACCCAATACTACACTCTCTGCGTATGTTCATCTGCTCCTGCGAGTCATGACATGACTTTAAATAAATTCGAGAGGACCAGGGATACAAGTGGCTCCTGCCGGATAATATTTTTTTCAATGATAAAACATGATGGGCTTAATATGCTCCTGAAATATACGGATATATACGTCCAGGGTCAACCAAGCACTTTTTCTTACAAGAAATCTAATAACTCACTCGCATATATTTTATAACGATGTTGGACACTCTCTCCGTTGGAATTGTGGTCTTGAAAAAATTCAATGTCACCGGCCAGCCAGAGTCTCAATTTACTTTTGAATTTTGAACAATGTTCACTGGAATTCTGCGAAATATTGAAATATATATACTTCTTTGTCAGCCAATTTTCGTGGAATGTCTCCGAGTTGCCCATTTAACTCCATGAAAATCGTAAATCTATATATATACACTTTCAAACTTGTCTAGCGACCTTTCTTCGGAGCAGTTCAATTTTCGCGAGAGTTATCAGAGCGGAGAATCGAGGTTAGAATTATAATGGGATATATATGAGAGAATTTTTTTTATTTGAAACTGACTCGATTTTTTTTCAACATAAACTTTCAATTAAATGTTCAACGAGAAAGGAGAGACTGGGGGGAAATGAATTTGCCCAAAAATAGAAGTGGAGAACGTGCTTTTAAACGTAAAATGTTTTTGTGTCCGGGGATGATGTACAAAATAGCCCGTGTTTATTGCATGATGCACAATTAGTGTGAATCGTAAAAGGGAAATATAATAATATAAACGCGGAGGGGTTTTTGAGCGTGTGCATCTTGAGACATTTTGCTCACTGGATATATGTAATTTCGTTATATAACCTGTTATATTATCTATGGCTAGAGCGTGGATAGCTGAAAAGTCGAGCGAGGGTTTTAAGTGAAGTTAATTTTAATTTATGCCTTCATTCCAACACAATTTTCCCTTTTCTGTACTACCAAATCGCTTACTTTATTCTTCTGGCAGCATCCTCTGCTGATTAGCATCATCTTTCTTATTACCCCTCCACAACAAGTGCACTCACGAGTCCGGACAAATATATATATCATCCCCTTCTGCTGATTTTCCATTTTTGGAACAATTTCGGAAGAATAAAACGTGCTCATGTTATGTATCGTAAGTCTTGCTGGATCTTGTTGCCAATCATTATGATCCTGTTCGTCCACCTCCCTCATCCCGAAGACATTATGACAAATGCGTTAATGTACGCGTTTAATCTCCAAGTTTGAGGAAAAAAGGAGAATATCGAGCGGGGGAAATCTCTTGGAGGATATATACAAACGATGATTTAATAGCTCAACTCAATTAGGAAACCTCTTGCCTCTAATTGTTTCATGACATTCGAGGAAAACGTAAGTACGTGGCTCGTGGAGCTTGATCCAGAAGAAACGAGAGTCCGGAGCCGGTACACAAACAAAAGCGGAGAGAGAGAGAGAGAGAGAGAGAGCAGCAACAAGAACAGGATTTCGCCATTTTGTTCCCTAATATCATTACCGTGTGTATACGTATGCGTGGAAGGATGTAGAGGGGAAACAAAGGCAAAGCATGAGAGTGGTGGAGATCAACAAAAATTAATCTAAATGATAATAAAAGTCATGGGTAGGCGATACACAAAGACACTCAATAAGATTAAGATGGTGTGTGCTGGCGTTTAGTGGTGTCCTTACTCGAGCTATTATCCTCCTACTAACCATGTCCACAATGGGAAACCAGTCACTCGTCTTTTACAAGTGAGAACAACCGCACACACACCGAATGAATCTCCTGAATAAAAATACATATAGACAGTGCAATATTCATTCCGCTAGTGCACCACCAAAGATTTTATATAAACATAATATGCATATAGCACTCTCCACTGGTGCACCACAGTAGTTGAACACAATTGGACAAAGTGTTTCTCAAAAAACATGCAACAACAATGGCCCGTTAAAACTCCTATAAAATACTACCCGCACACAAACACACGGACACACAACTATTTTTCTTCTTCTTCTGCCGAGCCTACGTGAAATGATAAGAAAATATTGAAAGATGAAGAAGCATTTCGAGGATTTTGGTTCAGCATACTAATAGCATTAGAGCAATCACACGTTGATGATCATTCATTTTTTATATATACTCGTGTCCTTTCTCCCCGCTGCATCTCGTCTTTAGTCCAAAAATGATCAGTTTTATCACCTGAGAACAGACTTTTTTTTCGGCGTCAGTCCAACTTAAATCGTCTTAACGTCGGAGGAGGCAAAAAAAAGTCGTTCGTTATATGTGTTTTTTTTTCTTTCTTTCTTTCTTCGTCTCCTCCAACTTGCACAATGTTTATTGCATTTGCAGTAGTAGTAAACACACGAGGAGAGGAGCATGCGGTTGATGATGCAGCAGGCAAGTAGTAATAAAAATATGACAGGAGGATGAATGATCAGTCTTTTCACTTGTCTTGACTTTCGAGAGAGAGAGTGAGAGAAGCTACAAGAATGAGCTACAGACTTTCGGAATCAGTCCCTCGCGGATGCACGGACATAAAAAAATAATAATGCCTTTATTTAGTTAGATTTTAATAGTTGGTGTAAAGGCTTTGAGTGTGGCTAAAAGAAGCGTATAAATAATGTGAAATGCACAATTCATTCTTTATTTTGGATATATGAGGTCCTCGGATTACGATAGAATCACACACACTCACCTGGACGCATATGTGTGTATAATCTTTTGCATAATTGCCGTATAACATTTCGTATTGTTATCCGTTGTGATTGTGGCAAGAAGGATGAGTGGTTCGTGCATCTTAAATTTATTTATCCTCTCTGTTTGTGTAGCACGTAGTGGGTGAGAGGGAGAGAGAAAAGAGGAGTGGGCAGCAGGATTCAAAAAATTATTACATGCATCATGCTTCTCATCTCCTCTGTCTTTGACTTAATTTGTTTAGTTACGAGTTTCAAGAGGAGGATATTTCCTACACCGGACTCCAAAAAATAACATCACAAACAACGCTTTTGATTGTTGTTTGCTCTACGAAACGCACGCGTATGTCGTCCTACGTGGCTCTGACTTTAACTATAGTTATGCTGTACTCTGCTTATTCTCTATTTACAGCTCCACGACAATAATTTGCATATATAAATGAAACAATGCTGCCAATAATGAACAGAGGAATACTCGAACACAATAAGTGTATTGTGGGCCCACACTCTGCCACACACGTAGGGTCATACTCAAAATAGCGGGGACTCTGAGAGGGAATCAATTCGTCGGAATATAGGACAAAATATTATAAAATTGCTTTCGTACACGACGACAGATTCCAGTGTTTATATGCCACTCTTCACTGGACAGATTCAAAGTGACTATGTATCGATTAACGATAAACGTGTGTGTTTATTCAGCATGCAAGCGTGGTGGTGGTGGTATTGTTGTGTAGCAAGTCGAAGGTCATGGTCACGTAACGAAATAATAATAATAATAATAGCAGAAAAATGTTTCACGTTGATCGTGATGAAGAGCACGCAAACAAACGTGTCTGATTTTCCTCCCCAATAAATCGAACCCCATGGCTGAATATTTTCCAGACTGTCGTAAATTCTCTGTGACACTTTTCTTGTATCGCAAGTCTCGCTTGAACACGACCACGTTTCCCGTACGTGCAATTTCAAGTGCGAAGCAGTGTGTGCCTTTATATCCCAATTAATATATTCAGAATGTTTTTGCAATATTATAACATTCAGCGAGTGTGTGAAGTGCTCGTCAACAACTTGGACCCTCTTCACTAACGAAATAGTTTAGAAATCTGTCAGCCAAGTCAGGTTTCTCCTGGATTTCATTCTACCTGGCAGATTTTTTTTTATTAGAATACATACCAAGTGAATGGAGGACCGCAGGGGGGCGGAGTAATAATGCGAACAAATTTCTACTTAAATATGCATGAAAAAAATATATACGTGTGGCTGTAATACCTTTTTCCCCTGTATTATACACATCACTTGACTGATTTTGATCTTTGAGCTGGTAAAATATATCCAGTGCACAACAATCGTGCTGCTCCTGCTCTGCTCAACCGTGTGGGGTTTTAGTTACTTTTCCCATTTGATACAAACTGCTGAGAATCACCCAGACAGAGATTTTCTTGAAACGGGTAATACATATACACACGTAACTTCAGAGAGCCCCTTTCTCATTCAGAGGGCTAGCCAACCAACCCACCCCAATTTTTATGAACGAACACTGCATTATTACGTGTATATAAAATTATGCAGTGGACCGTGACGGAAAAAAAATGTTGTGAGTGGCAGAGCGAAATCCAGAGACCTCGACAAACAACAACTACTTATATCAAAGCAAACCGTTTCAATGCCTCAACGACAATATACACTACTCCCCCGTTCCCGGAATAAAGTAAATACGATTTCCCATCCACGATGCAATACACAAAAATTTACACGCATCTTTGAGCATGCATTAAAAAAAGAGCCGTAAAGGGGATGACTAGCCTGCTTCTCCATGATTCATTTCGTTGCAGTGGTATTAACGCATCAACCCTTCACATATCAAACATAATAAACGTCTCCCCAACTCGAAAGTATTCATTTGGCACAGGTGATATAATATATAATATATTTTATTGAGAAATGAGAACCAAAACGGCGGGGTACACACTCACTTGCTATATTATCTAAGCACAAAAATGCATAATATCCTGGAATCAGGCCACGCTTTAAGAAACATCTCTGTGCAGGTGGGGATAGAGATCGACTCATTCTACTACCTTTTTGCAATCCGGCATTTCTCATTTGACAAGATGAAAGTAAGGTACGTTTCTTCATTCCCAACAACAAGCGACTCTCTCTCTCGGCTCTGGAGTCTCCGTTGCATGCATGTTTGCGTTCAAATAGGCGCATTAAGTGACTTGCCCAAGTAAACAGAATAATGGCAAGAGGGAACAAACGGAATTGGGAAAAAAGTGGAAAGAACGTGATTGAGTCAGAGATCAACTTTATATATATATTTTAGTCGTACCGAGAGCCCTCCATCATCATCATGATCATCATCATCAGGGTTTTAGCTTTTGTAATGCAATCCCTTGCATCCTTTTCCCATGCATGCACGCTTGCATTGCGAGAAGAGAGGAAGAAAAACTTCCGCTTGGATAGCTGTATACAGCGGATTATTTGGATGTTCTGGAGCGGAGAGGAATAGGAAGCGGCATTAGAATTGCATCATTGACATTGGTTTTAACTGAAGGTACGTACACAGAAAAAAATACTGTAATAAAGTTGGGAAAAATAGAGAGAGAGAGAGAAAAAAAAAATTTTTGTTGAGGGAGATGGGAGAAAATGAAAAGGGTCGATGTACTGAAGGAAGAAGAAGAGGAAATATATATAGGGTGGTGGTGGTGGTTGTTTACTCCCCCGCTTTGCCTTTTTTCCGAGAGATGATACATCCCTTTCCTTATCGCGCTACTTATTATACACATAAAAGCTACTCAACTACGCAATTATTTTGGAATGGAAGCGTGTGCCAGGGATTTTTTTTACCCCAAAAAATATACATCTACACGTACCTACTCCAGTTTTGTTTGGGCACGGTGATATAATAATAACAACCTTGTCGCTCTGCTATAAACACACAGTGTAAGCACCACCGTGATATAATAAACTTGGAGAGAGGAGGGTTTCTCAAGAGGAAAAATATTATGAGCGCCATATCTTAATGACAACACTTGACCCTTTCCTTATTGACGTTGTTAAGATATTCTTCTTCTTCCTCCTCAAGAAAAAAAAAACTGAGAAAAAATTATATCATTATGAGAGCCTCGTTCCGTATGTCTGCTGCCGTCTTGCTCATGTCCAATGCGGCATGTGAGTGAGGAACAAATTACATGGGCAGGTTTTCAAGTGCCTCCTAATCAAATTAACTTTTCGCTGTAAAAACCTCTGCAGTTTTCGTTTGGGCACTACCCTATCCTACATGCCACCTGAAAGAAAAAACCATATACCCAACTATATAGGTTTGTATGACAAAACACGCTTCATCTGCCAGTTCCAAAAAAAATAAAATTTTTCGAGTGTCTTAAAAGAGTATCGCGGTGACTGCGTGTGTGTGCCGTGTAGAAATCACATTCGCGAAATTAATGACATGTCATTGGTCGTCTATTTTCAGGTCATTTTTCAACGCTTTGTCAATCAGCAGAGACTCACAACACATCCCTGGAACACTAGTTTAGAGAACGAGAGAACTCGTTGTAGTGAAGAAAAAAAAATTTGCAGTCAATTTACTTTCTGTCAACTTCAGCTTACAGTGTATGTACATTCGAGAGAGTATAATTCCGATTCACTTATAAACTATCGTATATATACGTATCGGGAATCAAGGAGGAATACCAACTGATTTTTTTTTTTTTTTTTTTGAATACACACATATATATATGATGTCAGTTTTCCGTATCGGGACTGCTCCAGAGGGAAACGCAAACCGGAAGAAAACTTTTTTTTATACACACCACCAATCACACAAAACTGTGTAACTAAAATGGGAGATACGCGTATACCAAACGACAGAGACCGTTTCAAAACCCGTATCTAAACTTTCTGTTTGAACTATCTGAAAAAAAAACGGGTGAAATATAAAAAAACAGGGAAAAATTGATATTCAATCCATGCCCAACCTCATTCCAGAGAATCAGTTACTGGATAATTTGTCGCAACTTTTTTTTCTCTCTTTTCCTTCTTTCATTGGTCATGTCTTCCGCATTCTGATTTCTTTTCTTGACTGCAGAAATCCGATCACCGAGGCGTACGTTCGTATATACACTACCAAATGCATATCACCGATATATAGATACATTCACCAAATGCATATCACCGATATGTAGATACATACACCAAATACATAATTCCACGGATATATTTATACGCTGGTGAAAATGTACACAGACTCGAGACTTACGATATAGACTCTGGAAACAAGGGGAAAAAGTGAATGATCACATAGGCACATTTGCGTTTGCCTTCTTGTTGTCAGCGATGAGAGCCACAGCAGAGAAGTGGAATGCAAAGGGTAGTACGGTACACGTAATGTGAAGTGATGTGGGTACGTAGAACGTACTTATATAATATGTGCAAAAGATGTTCCTCCACGAGAGATAGAAAAAAAATATGCACCCAACAGAGGATCCCATCGTTCGGTTCGTTGTTATTCATCACTTCACTTGGAGCACGGAGGAGAAATGAGACGAAGAAACAAGAACACGATATGGACGGACGTGGCTACACGTATACATTTATGCCGAGCAGAAAACACTTTTATATCGCACACCACTTAGCTACATATTCCCGTATGATCACCGTAGTAATATTCTTCTCCAGATTTTTAACCGGAAAGAAACGTGGTTATCTAACGTGGATAAGATTATAAAGTTAACCGCAATACACACACGCAGAGAGGGAACAACAAGCGAAAGGGGAAAAAAGTGCTTATGTTTTCGTCTAAAATGTTTATCCACGTGCATCCACTAAAAACTACCAACGTCTCGCTGTGGTTTACGTCCAAACGTTCCGTGTTCTCCCAGTGATTACCTGTTGAAAGAGAGATGCCGAAGAGATCACCCAGAACCGATCGGAATACATGTACACGATGCGTATTTCGAAACTTTTAGCGAAAGACGCTTTTCTGTCCTTGCTGCCTGCGCTATAATATATTTCGCATAATATTTATTGCCTGTATCGCATAGCCAGACAGATTTACTGACAACCTGCATAACAAGATGAAATTGCATTCTAATAGTATGCACACTCCGACTACAAATCTTTTCTCCAGATTTCCACTGATGTGTGCATTTCATATCGTCTCCTTTTGAGAAAAGTATTCACTTCCAAACGGATTTCCCCTGATTTTAATCTGTGCTTCATCATCCGTGCAATGAATGGAATGAACAAGGCTATATTGAAGAGTTTATAGTGGGTTTTGGAGAACAATGGGACCGATACACACAAAAACACGCATTTTTCTCTCCTTAATCACAATGTGAGTGGTTTCTCTCCAAACAAAAGGGAGACGTATGTATTTTCCTAAAAGTATTTATTGGATGTGAATGACGAACACAAAACGAAAGGTTTTCTCTGGAAAAGAATGCGGTTTTGTACTCATAATGCTTCGTATATCGTGTCACCATCATCATCACTGTTCATTGATACTGCCGTCCATTACACCTTGCTCCTTTCATTACATCAAGGATTCAACAAACCCGAAGATCCCAAAAACCTGGATTATTAAACCGCTCTCACACGGGATTTATGCATGTCGCGAAAGTACACAAAATTTCTTGGACCTTGACTTGGATGCAAAGTTGAGGAGGTCCCATAAACATATTTTCAAGACGACATATAGGTATTCGTAGACAGACAGACAATGGGGATACGTATGAAGTAGGTACAATATATGTTACACACATTATGCTGAACTGCATTTATTGAGTTTAACCCATAGGCCCAAACTGAGAATTTTTCGTAGATTGCATATTATGTATCCGTTTGGGCCAAGCAAAAGCAATCGTGTGGCTACCATAATAATAACCGTATGGTGTTGCTGCTGCATGGAATGAATGAATGCACTTTACGATTTCGTAGTGAACCTATTGTGGACTGCTGTGTGGACACACAAATTTTTTCATTCCCTTTGGTACTCACGCGTAGCATACATAAAAGCGAACCGGAATGTGGGCAATGTGACATATCGAGTGAACTTTTATTGTTGTTGTTTGTTCACTTGTGTGACAGTACACTACTCTTTCTCATTCATCCCATCTTGTATGCTATCATACACGTTCTGAAGCATTTTATTATTGTGACGCAAAAATACGGGATCAAAAATATTATGGCTGAATAGACCTGTAAAATTCTTTCCTCTTTTCTCTCGTTTTTTTTTCAGTGAAAAAATATAGGTATTCTGAGCTAAAACTCTGTTTCAATTCAACAAATAAAAATACACGTGAACACACCCTCAGTGTGAGTGTGTATATGCAATTCGTGTAACAATGCACTTCCGCTGCTTTTACGATGATAAAAGCGAAATGAGAATAAAGTTGAATGGTGGGAGGGCTACATTCGTTTATCCGTTACACAAAAAAAATTCTCCTTTTCCCAAACGATTTTTTTTGGGGGAGAAATATTGGGAAATAAAAACAGTTTTCTAGCTTCTTACCTCGACATTCATGAGGATCCCTGGAAGTGGCACGACCCCAAGGTCGGTCCAAATAAAATGGTTTGCATCGCTCGCAGTCACGACCAGCTGTGTTATGTCTGCAGTCACATACAAGCTCCCCTTCTCTGGAAATTATTATACCAAAAAAATACTTACTTTTAGAATTATCGTGCAAAAAAGATGCATTTCTACTACCAACAAAACAACACGTATCTCGTTTATCATTTGAGAGAGAGAGAGATGAAACAATGAGAAGGACAACGAGATATTTCTGCCAATTGCAATAAGAAGGCGCTCAAAGTTTTTTCCCTTTCTTACTTGTTGTGAATGCATCGGGAAGCGTGACCATTACATTTGCATCTTCCCCCGACAGCAAAGTCAGCGACACCGTAAAACGTCTGTAGACCTCCATTAGCACTGATGCCAGGAGCAGAAGGAGCAGCTACGTTCCCACTCATCGTCGTGCCTGATTTCATGGAGAACAATGAGCTCCCGCTTGGATACACACTGGCCCCCACTGACAGCGATCCACTTGCACTTCTTTGATCAACACCACCACCAGAACCACCCTGTATCATATCAAACACGTATGCGTGCATACTCATTTTTCAGGATAATCAATTAGGAAAGGAAACAATGATTCATGGGGATGAGAATCAGAGAGTGAAAAAAATATATATATACACGCTTCCACCCCTCTTGTCAATCTAATCGTTTATATTAAGCACAATATATATATGCATTCTCTCCACCAAGTTTTCCGGGGGAGTGATGCGATCCTTAATCCATGTGGAAAATTAATCAATTATTGAGCGAGTGTGTGTATGGTCATCAAAGTTAACTATTGAGAAAACGCGTGTACACTTGGATAATATAAGTTTGTACCTGGAAGTCTGCAGCATCGCCGACGACAGAGTTGGTGGTATCGTTGGAAGAGCGTCCTTGGTAGAAGTACTCGGGGAGAATGCCACTCCCGGGGTTCTCCTGCTGGCTCATTTTCAGAGTCACTGAACTAGCGGAATTTGTCATCTGTGCCGATTTCTTGAATGAGCGGACCCAAGTTTGTGTCTGGGTACAGCTGCCGGTGGAACACCACTCGGATGTCCGTCGCCGTTACCCAATCCTATACACATTTTGTTTGTTTTTTTTGGTTTATTATTACATTATGCATGCGTGGTTTTACGCATCATGGCAATTTAGGCAGGAGTATATGCATCCGTGTATGTGTGTATGATTGACTAACTTGGAGGATGGGACTGCTGTCAAAGTTAATGGCGCTGGGACGACCTTCCAGCGTGCTAAATGCGATTCTATTGCCCATTCCCAAGTCCTTGATGTGACTGTCGGTGCAGAGAGCGTCTTGCTCGTTTGCTCGTGTAATTGTCGCTCTGAATCCGTTTAAAAAATATGCTTACAATAGTGCATAGGAAATTATTTGTCACTGAATAAGTTCCATACCTGTTCTGCCGCCCGTACATGTTCTTGCACTCGCTGGAGTAGAACTGGAACGGCTGCCAGGTCCTCCCGAAATCCATGCTCTTGTAAATGGCCATCGAGTCCGGCTTCGAACCACAAAACTGGAGAC
Organism: Dicranocentrus wangi; assembly: GCA_036850665.1. Classification (NCBI taxonomy): domain Eukaryota; kingdom Metazoa; phylum Arthropoda; class Collembola; order Entomobryomorpha; family Entomobryidae; genus Dicranocentrus; species Dicranocentrus wangi. Next base: position 917 of record JAANSN010003161.1, on the reverse strand, counting down.
TGACGTAGGTCAGCTCAAACTTTTTCCCGAGACTCAAGGTGAGCGTGACGTTCTCCTCTTGACTAGCCAGCGGATCTGACTGCCAGCAAGTCAGATTGTTGGGGTTATTCAGATCGGACATGTAGGCGGCGGGGTGGGATGTTCGAGAGTCCCGAGCGTCGCAAACGTGGCACGTCCCTGCTGCGGCGTCTTTCATCCTCCTCCGATCCAAGCTCCGCGCCCCTCTCGATTGTATTATCGTGCTAGCATCCGCCGATGCTCCTTCCCTATTACCACTGTTGTTCCTATTGTTCTTCCTGTTTCTCCTCCTGCCCCCACCCCCATTCCTCCTCCCTTGTCTTTGTCGCACAGTTGGAGGAGGTGTAGTAGTGGTTGTAGTGGTGGTCGTCGTCGTTGTAGTGGTCGTAGTTGAAGTAGTCGAAGGGGTCATAGCAGAAGGACTGTCAGCCGACTGTTCGCCTTCCAAGTAGTCATCCTCCTCGTCCAGCTCGTCCTCGTCTTCATCCTCTTCCAAGTCGTCCTCAAAAAACTTGGTATCACCTTCCCCGAAATCGGGGGAGGAGATGTCAGTTTCCTTACTGGTCAAATCCACAAGGTTGGTGTACTCCTCATTGCTCCCGTCAACGTTCGACCCAGTGCTCGAATTCACCCTGTCGAAGAAGAGAAGGAGATCCGAGTTTGACTTTGACGAGGATCCAGTTTCCCCAAACGATTTGTTCGAGTTCTTCTTGGAGGAAGAGGAGGATGACTCTGAGGGTGACGGGTGCTGCAGCTGTATGAACCCAACTCCAGTCCCGTCATTCAAGTAGCACATTCTCGTGGCCACTCTCGAGCCACAAGTGTGGGAAGCCTCGATCTCCCTCCCGAACGCAGAGTTGACAAAGTCTGGAATGCATTTCCGAGCCCGTTTCACCCCA
>JAANSN010003160.1:0-19947 GCA_036850665.1 Dicranocentrus wangi | reverse complement strand
TTTTTCTGAGTATTGACTAGAATAATGATACACAAATGAGTGTCGAGACTGTCGAGAGACAAAAACCAGGAGTGACGAAGCTTTTGATCTGGTATATACATATACGGAGCTATACAGTATGCAAATGCGCATCTTTTACGTGCTGTTGTTTTTTTAAGGACGTCATCTAATAACCGTACATCTCACACCGAATTTGAAAACTCGATGCAATAAAAATACTTTATTATACGAATAATAAGAAGAATTAGCTGTGGTGTTGGATTTCAATTTTGTTCATAATATTATACTGAATCGCTGAACTGCCTGTTCCATAGTTCCATCATCATGATCAATGGTCATCATCAATCAACAATGTGATGATATATCATAGCACCATGCACACATCATCTCCATCTGTGTATTCAGGAAGGATTTGATTTGATTCTTGCAATGTGGCTAAGGCACGTTGCATGGCGCACATGCTCTCCATATTTCACTTGAACTTGTCTTTGTTTCATCTCATTGCTGCGTTTTTTAATTCGCTCGTAATGTTGTGTGCTTCGTCCTGCGTCAAGTTTGGTGACGAGCTAAGAAACTCATTGTCAGGTAGCTAGTATTTTTCAGTTATTTAGTTGTTTCCCTCAGTCGACCAGCATTTCAATTTTAAAGCATGTCTTTCTGGGTTGTTGGCCTCCTAATCCGATTTTAGTCCAAAATTACAGCCAACATATGGATGGATCGTCTCACAATCATCAGTAGCCTTGATAGCTAGTGTTATCTGTTTTTAGTTGGCTCTTTTAATTAAATGCTCGTTTTATGGTAAATGATCTCATCCTCTCGTGTCCTTGAGCACGTCCTCAAACCAACATGTCCACATCCTTAAGGTTTTCGCCACTCCTTTCATGTACTACATATTATTAGTAGCACCTTAGCGAACTGCAAACGTTATGATAAGCCTCACAAATACTACGAGAAAGTGCACTTATCATGTTTCATCGCTCAATAGCTCAGTGAGTTGGGTTGTGTGCTAAGAAATTTACCTAAGAGGTGCTAAGTGACTACCGGCAGAATAAAACACTACTTAAAATCAACCTATTGTCAAATTCCAACGATACGTTTCCCGAATACAAAATCACATTTTGATAAGCTTGACGCTTACAATATATATATATATATATTATATCTCTCCTGATGAATTCATCCCACACGGGTTTTGCACATTTACGTTTAGTGAGTAATGATTGCGCGTCTTTGGTGTACCCCTCAAAAAAGTGAGCTATCCTAAGTGTTCTCCCTGTCGACCTATAAAACGCAGGCCATTGTTGTAGAACCTCGATGGCATTATAATTATTAATGAGAGGAATGGTATACATAATGTTCACGGCGATAGTTTTGTTTAGCTCGGAGCACAACCAGTGTGAGCACATCATCATCTCCTCCTCTTGTCGTAATACCTACACCACGCCGTAATAATAATCCTATTCAACTTCGATATCATCATTATCCCTCTCACTCTCTTCGTCGTCACTGCAAAAAGTCGGTGATGGATGTGCGCCTTTTGCAGTATTATTATTACCCCTCTCACAGTCCACATCTGTAGAGGTAGAGTACAGGTCCATGTACCACTTTGCCTGTAATAATTTTTATTGTTCTGAAGCCTTAAATGACATACCTTTATTTACTGATTAACTCGTAAAGGACAACTGGTGGTGACTATATGTTTCGTACATGGGCGCACCGACCACAAATAATGGAAGACAAACCGAGCTTGCCAAGTGGCATGTCGAAGTGTACCCTAGTTTTGCTTCAGTGGGTGAATGCAGTCATGCATTGTGGTATTACCAATCCCAGTGTGAATTTGAATACTTACGCGTATTTACGATACGATCATAACTATATGCCTAAGTAAACCAACTTGCACATTGTTAAAAAGAAATACATGCCTACATCCTTTAAACACCTGTAAAAAAAACTCTGTCAGCAGCAGCATTAGAACCGCATTGAGATCGTGCATGCATATGGATATGGGATGAGGAGGAGGCTTCATCAAGTGTGCACACACAGTTTTATTTAGCTGCCTCAACCCTTTTGAAAAATACTGAGGAGTGAGGAGTAGGACTAGAGGAGGACTGTAATGTAATGCACAACCAACTCTTTGCAGTTTTTTATATCCCTTCGTGGATATGATCGTGCCAACTAGTTGCAACTGAAAGTTGATTGCCTAGAGAAGATGATGATGATGATTGGGAGAAGTTTATTTTCCTTCAACAATGTCTTGGACGTAGTAAAAAACGACGATGTCTTATACACATTATCAAAGGAGAAGAGGCACTGCACAGGCCCTACTACTGTGAATGGACGCGGTTGTTATTGTTGGCATTTCTTGGCAGCAGCAGCAGCATCACTTCTCCTCTAAACTGACTGACTACACGAGAGAGTGAACAACATCCATGTAAAATGCAAGTTTGATTGTGAGGCATAATATGTAATATACAGTGGATTATGATGCCAATGGTTTATAAGATGGATTGCATTAGAATCTTAATTCAACTTCTTGGCTTGCAGGGTATATGCAAAGGTGCTAGCTATTCTAGCACAAACTCAACAATGAGTGAAGTCATGCCTACTTCTACTCCTCCGTCCGTACATCTTCAGCTCAATGAATACCCTCAGAAGACATTCCGCCCCTCGAACCATGCACATTTTACACACCTGTACTGTGTTGAGCGTAATAGTAGATGGATGGATCTATAATGCAATAAAGGAATACACCTTCAAGTTCTCGAGCCTGTCTTCGCCTGTGGATTTGGAGCACGTTCATAAGCTCGTATGTTAGTTAGTTAGTAACTCCTTCGTAGTATATATTTTCTTGTTACGTACAGGTTCTATGATTCCCAACCACGAAACCAACCCACATGCTCGTCTCTCATGAAAATAATCAAGTCAGTAACATTTTGTAGCTCTTGCAGTGCGTGGAGAACGTTGTTTGTTGCCTTCTGTTTTTGTTTTCAAAATTTTTGTTGTTTTGCATATATGCATCTTTCCTTTGCCGTGGCTGAAGGTGAAGACGGGGAGTGAAGCGGGGTCGAGGGAAGAATTTTTCAAAAAAAAAAAAAAAATCTAACACAATTATTTAGGGAGGACTTGGCGACCTTCAAAGCTGGTTTTCCTCGGGGGTGACCTTACCGTGAAATAAACTACCTTTGGGAAATATTTCCGAAAACCTCCACTTCCTTTCGTTAGATTCAAGGTTTTAGTCGCCCAAAAGGTGTGCGAGTGGTTGTGCTGTTCATCTTTATCATCAGCTTTGACTTTGTCGGCTATATGGGTAAAGTGACCGGAAGGCTGAGCAAACCGTGGATCAAGGAAACGTAAAAACGTTACAAGAGATAATATGAAAAAGGTGACTTCTGGTTGACCACCTTCGGAGGTGTACTTGATATAGGATTTTGTTGTGGAGTGTGAGAATAAATGTGACTTGGTAAACAAATTCAATGACAGTGACTCCACTTTTGGATATATCAGCAGAGATTCTATTTTCGTGGCCAGTGAAAGATAGTCCGCGTTTAGTTTACGGTTGGTAGTCGCTCGGTGTAGATAGAATTCAACTAAATAAATAGTAGTGTGTCAGTCAGTCAGTCAAAACCCTTTTGCGATTACTTTAGCTCAAATCGTGCAAAACTTTTCAATTGTAAAATATTAAAAAACAAAATGTTGTGATTTTTGAAGTACGTACTCTTATCAAAACCGTTCTCATCATCAATTCTCCATGATTCGCATCAAGTAAGCAATTGAAATTTAATTTGACACGGTATATTTCCCAATTCCATTGTACTTTTAATTAGCACACACGCATTATCCTGTATCCCTTATGGTACTTTTGCGGAGGTGGTTACGGCTATTGACGAGGTGCAGATGGTAAAGGTTTTTGTTCACTGTGACACTTAAGTCTATTAAAGTTTATTGAGCTGTGGAGTTGCAAGCAAGCATTCCGAGTTGAGCTCGGAAGAAAAACGTGGATAAGTTGTAAGAATTAAGTGACGTTGTTACAATGTGTAGTTACGTTATCTCATCGTCCCTTTTCTTTACCAAAGCAGCAAAACGGCATGCATGAGTTGCACCTGCATCTAGGCGATTTTACGAGCTCACAACCAAACCTCTCTAGCTCAATAGTAATAACAGCAAATGTTTGGAAGCACGTAGTCCCGAAAGTGCATTTTGCGTTTTTTATTTTAACTACGAAGACCCATCAAAAATGTATTCTTCCTAAAAAACTAAAGGAGGAAAAGTCGACTTGTTAATATGTTCTTAGCCGAGATTAAATTAACTTCTTCACCCAACCTTCCTCATTTAGTGTTTTTCAACCAACTATATGAGCAATAAAATGTTCTGGTTAACTGTATTTGCTTGGCATTGGGGTGGGTAGAGGCACATACCTGACATACCTATATATCCATCCTCTAAACGAAGCTAATTTTTGTAGCATTTTTCCTTAATTCTCTATTTTACCCTTTCTCAGGGGAGGAAAAGGTAGAAGGCTAGTTAAGAGCTGTGAGCGAGCAGTTACATCTTCGAGTTTTTGTAATAATAGTAGTAATAGTAACCAACCATCCTCTTAGAGTCTAGCGCTGTGCGCCTGTGTTCATGGTGGAGTTTCATTCAGAATCTGATTTTTTATATAGGTAAGCATTTATCGAGTGAAGTCAAAGGGAGAAAAAAAATATTAACTAACCAACTAGCTCTTTTCAACATTGTAATTACTTCCCCGTTGGTTTTAATGCATCGTACTACGTTACAACAGAGCGTTTACTGCATATGATTAAAATGAACGCAGCCATTTACCATGCCATTGTCTCTCAATAGCTGCACCAGCACTCCAATAAAGTTGATTTTTCTATGAAAAAACATGAAAATACTCCTCACCTTTCAATAAAACGCTTACAACACAGGTGTTGTTGTTATTGCACTTGCATTACGCATTCAACTCCCTTTTTCATATTACGAATGATGATGATGATGATGATGAAGAGTATGCATGTGTGATGCCGTTGTTCTAATCAAACATTTTTTTTGTGCTTGTTAAGGCAAGGAAACAAGCGGAATGCATAAAATCCAAGGTGCATGTGCAACACACGGAGTTTACGAATGACATCCATGTAATTCCTCCATTTCCTATGAACATCAAACCTCCACAAAACCATAATAATATAGATTTCTTATTATTACTGTGGTGAGAAAAAGGTGACACTTGCATCAATTGACAAGTGAATCAAACTGTGGCGTCGCGTCCTATTGTATCAGACAAACTGTGAAAAAAAATTATATCAAAGGCATCTCGCAATTGAGTGCACCTCGATTCCATGATCTGGATGCATGCGTCATTTTTGTAGGGAAAACAGGTCGATGAATAGAAGTAACTTCTGTTGCAACGGTTTCTTGTTGTTTAGCGGCGAACGGTCAATATAGGAAGTGAACAGTGGAGAATTTTTTTTTCTTATTATATTTATCTTTACAATCATCATCAGTCAATCAATCAATCAGTGTGCTCTGTTTTGACTTTCGTTGACAAAAAGGAGAGTTTCGACGTTGTGGCGTGTGACGTGACACTCAGTTTTCTAAGTCTGTCCATATAAGTGCAAGAATTAAAAATTTGGAGAATCCTATTACAAAGGTAAGTATCATACGGGGAACACCATTTATTTTTGTATCCCTCCTCATTATATTATATATATATATGTTTCTCTTTTGCTGATGATGATACGTATTTATCATTTCACCCTTTTTCTTTAACTTTCAAATCCCATTTTTTCTTTTTAAGTGAATTTAATTGAAATGAGTCAAGAGAGAGAGAGAGAGAGAAGAGACTGCATCCATGTTAAATTTTAAACTAAACCGTACCCCTGTTTTTCGTACATTTGTTTATGCTTTCTATCTTTTTACTTACACATTGTTAGCACATTTTACTCTTCACGTAGGCCTTTTACACGACGTGAGTGATAAGTGAAAGGGTGTAGGTACATTTTTGATGTATGTTTGTAGTCACTTGATACACACTACGTGGGGATGTTTTTAAAAGAGTCAGTAGTACTAAATCTTTTTTTTTCTCTCTCTCTCTTCTTTCTGTGCTCGTGTATATTTTTTTTTCATTTACCTAAAGGTGCATTTTAAATGATGGTAATCTCTTCACTTAAAAGATGATCTTTGAAAGATATATCCGTACTCGCATGCATACATAGTAATAATAATAATAATAATACGCGTGGTAAATATTACATTTCCGTGTCGTCACTCTAGCTCTGGTGTGCACCATATTTGTTTTAGGGATCGCGTGTGGCGACCACGACGATGACGATCCTTTATGCACACCATGAAAGTGTCAACTTTTGGGTTGTTGTTTTAGAATGCAATGTTATTTTCTGAGATATTGGTGGCAGACTCAGGATGAGAGATTAAAAAATATAGCGGCGGACATTGGCTTTGGAAAAAAAATGTTTTTCATGGCATGATGGCAAATAGAAAGGTTTCGCAGACCCTACCTATCAATTAAAAATGAGTTGGAGTGAGGCACCAGCGCTATTTAAACATGAAGCAGAGAGGAGAGGGAATGCATCTACTATGCACACAGGTATCATCTCATGCTGCCGATATCATCATCGCATCGTCTCGCATTGCGTAGATAATCCTTTATAATTTGTTCAGACACGCAAAATAACAGCCGTGTGGGGTACATACATGCATGTCAAGAGTTGAATTGATTTTTCATAAAAGATTGATTTATGATTTTTAAATGATTGCATGAAAACCAAGATGGAGTAATGTAAAAGAAAAAAAAATAGTTTGCAACATTATTTTAAAGTCTTTGAGTGCCGTATTATGTACATGTACACACACACGCATGCAATTACGATTCCATTTATAATGCAAGAATGCAACGATTTTTCAATGAAAAATCCATCTGAATAAAGTACACAGCCAGTTACAATGTTTGTAGATGGTGATCCCTTGACAGACGAAAACGAAGTACCCGTTTAGTATTTCTCATTGATATTTTGCATTGAATAGTGATGATTAAGTGTTTGCTTGTAGTCAGTGGTCGTCGTACCTCGATTAATAAAAAAATACAGGGCCAATTATGACTCTGGAAGGGCTGCTGATGTTTACTGCAATCAAGACATCATGATTGTCTCAGCCTATATTTAAAAAAAACATATGAAATGTGTATTGTCGAAGCAACGACCTTTACAGCTCTGTAATGATGACTCCTGCACCATAAACAGATTAGTAAAAACATGCCATTGGGTACCGCAGCCCAGTGTGAAGTAGGTGCTTAAGTGAATGAAAAAAAATGTATATAAATTAGCAGTCATGATGTGGCATGATGACTTTTATTAGATTCATGGGTTGCCCCTCTCTGACCACTTTTTGAAAACCTATTATTTTGCTATATTTCGTCTTCGTTGTAAGTTGGAAGCGGAGTCCTGTCACATTGAAAACAAAAAGTGGACGCGAGCACCTCGTCGCATATCGCGTCATCCCACAGTACACGGTTGTAATTGGATTGGGCTTCTGCCTGAGTATGAAAGGACAAATTATGATTGAAATAGCATTTTTCATTGATCCTTAAGGTGAATTTGAATTAGCAACACGACGGCGTTTGCATACACACATTGTGTTTAATTTACTCATACTATTACGACCTAATGGCATATTATGGGTTTCTGTGGATCTCTCGTAGTAATTCTTGTCCTAGTGCCACAAATACACGACAACAATAACAATATCATCGCCACCCCAGTAAAATACTCTCACCCTCAGCTTTTGTTGGTTTTCGACGTAAATTTTTGCATAAACTCTCCGTTAAAATAATTAAAATAGTGACGAATTGAGTTGAATGTCGTCGCTGTCGCAACGCAAAGCATTATTATTATACTCTTTGAAAAAAATTATTATTTATTTGCAGCCGACATTAAAATAGCCAAAGTGAGCAAGAGGAGATCGGAGATAGAATGCATGCACATCTTCTTTCAAATTCATGAATCGTTGCACTTTTTTCTTGACTACGTCCCCACATATGAAGGTAATAATATGCAAATTTCGATTTGCTCTTGTGTGCACCTAGACTGACTTCTTGCTGAAAAATTACATCTGCATATAATTGACCTCAAAAGTGTGAAGAAAGAAGCTGGCGACCAGCAGACAGATAGAAAATCATTCAAGCAGGTATGCCCAATGTGAATACCAAATTATACATACAGCAAGTTTTACTTACTTTATTCATATCCTTCATCTTGAAGACATGACTGGCCTGTTGTGTTCTAGAACTGTAATAAAATGAAAAAAAATCCTTTATCTCGTTGATACGTGCAGGTTGATTTGGCAAAGTTTAAAATCCTCTCGTCCACTTCCAATTTACCTTTGTTTTTAATTGTAAGCGATCTTGATGGGATAAGGAACAAAGTCTTAGGAATAGGAACTACGCCGCCTAACTATAGATTTTATATCAACTCGTCAAATCAAGACGAAGACGAAATTGATATGTACTTAATAATGGATATCCTTTTTGTTTGATAAGATTTTGCTTGGATTTATTAGTCAGTAGAATTTTAATTTTTTTCCTTCGTCTTCTAGCTCCTTTTTCTACAATCCCTAATTTCAATCAGCAGACCCTTTTTGATTGTCGCAACAAAAAACGTTTTAAGATTCATATAACGTACGTAATCCACATTACTTTCATTGCTGCAACATCAGGAAATGAGCCTATATTTTTAGGGTAAAAAATTGCTTTCGTTTTAATTAACACACACACACACATACGCTGTAATACTATTTACCCTTTTCATTTAAAACGGAGTCTCGTTAGTTACAAAAATTGATTTTTGTCTAGGAGCCCTTTGTATCCCCACTTTATTGATCAAGCGGTGATTTCTGCGTAAATTTTTTCACTCTTCACTTATTTCAATTACTCTCACGAGCAAAAAAATTCAATTGCCCTTTTTTGCAAGATCATAATAATAATAATAGTAATGGTAGAAGAATATACGCTGTAATACTATTTACCCTTTTCATTTAAAACGGAGTCTCGTTAGTTACAGAAATTGATTTTTGTCTAGGAGCCCTTTGTATCCCCACTTTATTGATCAAGCGGTGATTTCTGCGTAAATTTTTTCACTCACTTCACTTATTTCAATTACTCTCACGAGCAAAAAAAATCAATTGCCCTTTTTTGCAAGATCATAATAATAATAGTAATGGCAGAAGAAAAAATGTGGAACTTGTGCATTTCCCTTTCAAACCTTACAATTCCTCATTAGATTCTCGACTCCCTTGTGATTATCTCAGAAATCGTGTTTACTTAAATGCATAATTCACCTCGCTCGCATTTNAAACCTTACAATTCCTCATTAGATTCTCGACTCCCTTGTGATTATCTCAGAAATCGTGTTTACTTAAATGCATAATTCATCTCGCTCGCATTTCGTCAAATCTTTACCATTGCGGAGAGGGGAACAGTGGCAACGCAGGATTTTTTTTCTTCACTTTTTCAGTTTCATGTCATGCATGCCTGTCATGTTTACATTTTCAATTTCTGTGTCACCACACCACGCAGAAATAAAAAGGAGTTGTTGGTAAGATGTGTCTTTGTGTCGACAAAAGTGCATAATTTGTGCACACAGTGAAACGTTGAACGTGTTGATTAAATTGGTGGTGGTGGTGGTATGGAATAGAATGCAAGTTTGCCATCACATCACCTTTTACGTTGCGTTGCCCACACCGCACCGCAGCAATAGTTGTTGTGTTGTGAATACTGTAGTGCAACACGGCATGCATTTGTTGTTTGTAACTATTCATAATTCTTTTAAAAGTGTCCTAGCTCGATATTCTCTTTGTTCTGGCCTCTCACACACGCCTTCCACCACCCATTTAACCGTTGAATGTTGTACAACAACAGCAGTGACACAACTAATTTTTACCGTTTTCATTCCGATCGAATCGTAGCGCTCCCAGTAGTCATTATAGTAAACGCATTGTGGATAAGGAGGCGCCCGCCCACAATAAAGATTGGAAAGTATCCTAAAAAGCGGACCCTCATTTAGACCAAATTCAGTGTGCAATTTCAATCCGTCGACATTATGAATTGTGAAGTAAATTGGTAATTGAAACGGCTAACGTGTACGGCAACATTTTCCGTATAAAGGATCGCAACAGTTCTCTGAAAGGAATCTCGCACACTCGTACACATATTTTTGTCCCTCATTATCATATCAGCAGAACGCTTTCAGTCAGTGTACATCTCAACTTTTGCTATTGTTGACAAGGAAGAAGGTCATTAGGAAGGAGAGCTGCTGCCAGTTGAGAAGGCCTACCTGTGTGGAGCCAATCCTATAAATTTTCATTTTTGTTACATTACGCCAAATCACCCTTTTGTTAGTGCTCACTCTTGTCATGTATTATGATCCTGTAAATGCGGTTATTAATCTTTGTTAAGGACCAACATAATGTTCCACTCTAAAATTGAAGGTAGATATGCAAATTTTTTTTCATGTATCAACCAGTGCATTTATCACACTCTTTATTGGCCTGCGACTTTTAATCAAATTTGGAAAACGTGAAATGCTCTGTTTTTTTATGTCGTTTTACCGATTTGCGTTGCGTTTCGTACGAGCAAATGTTTTTTTAGTAACGGACTCACGACGACTTTTACCTGATAAAGTTGATTCCATTACGCTAAATTACATCATTGTTACATTAAAGCTGTGTTCCTCTGATTTATTCGTATACATATACTTACTTGTTTCTACTCTCTAACTTTTAAAGCTACCCTTTTCCTATGCGTTATATGTTATACGCAAAGGAAGAGAAGGGAACAGTTTTGCTATTAAAGGAGTTTGAAATAGTTGTGTGAGCAGCTTGTGCGATTCAAGTTGGCTGCTATATTATGTTTGTTACATCCTATGAGGTTGACGGAGAACGGACAACAGTTCCGTATTACACTCCTTTTTACAGGAGTTTGAAATAGTTGTGTGAGCAGCTTGTGCGATTCAAGTTGGCTGCTATATTATGTTTGTTACATCCTATGAGGTTGACGGAGAACGGACAACAGTTCCGTATTACACTCCTTTTATTGCTCTCCATTGCACACATTTAATATCAGGAATTCTCATCAGGAGTAATATCTTACTTTTTATGCTCACAAATCAACATTTTTTCTCTCCTCTCTCCTTTGAAGACCGTGAGAGATCAGAAAGGTAACTGTTCATCGGTGTCACCGTCATCCCTTTCATTAAATGGGCTTGCCTTTAGCATGCAAACTCCATTTAGAGTTGTGTGCTGCTTGCTTACTGTAAATATAGGAGAGTGGTTTTAAATTCCACTGCCTACGTATTATTTTGTGCCCAGTAGTCTAAATGGCAAGACAGGCAAAACTAACAAAAACGAAAAAGTTGATGCCGATCCAATAAAGCCAGATCCAGTTTGGTAGCAAGTTTGTTGTACGCAGGGGATCGATTGTTTGATGATGGATGAAGTGGTTTGCGGTTTGGGGATATTTTTTTTGAGAGCTGACAATCAGTGGAGGAGGGGTGAACAGACTAATATTATGGAAAAGTGTAAGTGGTTCCGATTTACCAATTAGGATAGGTATTAGCGAGGAAAATAAATTTAGATATCTGGTTTGCCTTGTCGGTGCACTTCCTCATTTGCGGGTGCAATCTCCTATCTCCTCCAGTTTGTGAAAAAATGGAGCACTTTGAAAAAAATTGCAAAATGACGTAGAATACGGTAATAATAGAAAATTGTAATTTGAGCTCGTCCCCCCAAACTCGTTGGTCGAGATAATCTTCCGCTGTTTGTAGCCAAAGAAACTTACAAAGAAATGATGCAAGGAAGAAATTGCCGTTTTCAGGTTTAGGACTGGTTTCCACTTTTTACAGAATAAATCCTCCTCCGAAAAATGATGAACTCATTCATTTTGAGTGTGAGTAATTGCTCTGCTCCACTTGACACTCGAGCGATTTCCCCGTGATATTTTTATTTCTACCTTGAAAGCTTAATTATACCTGGATAATGAATCTGAGGTGTTAAGTGTCCATCATCATCAGCATCATCATTAGTCAGAGAGATATAGTGACCTTCAGGTTTAACACTGAAATTGAAATATTACTCTCCTGTGAATTCCTTCCTGGTTTCGCCGGTTGACCTATCGAGATGACCTAGACTTTCCTGGTCGCTGAGTTTTTTAAAAATAATAGCCCTCCCTATAGATATATATTAATGTTTCCATTAGCTGAATCACCTTTTAAATTAAACCATTTTTTCAACCGTAAAATTTCAGCCGAATCTTATTTTCCACTCGACCATCCGTTTTTATGACTGGTTTAACATGCTCATAAGAAGAGCATTTTAAATGGTATAAAATATTTTCAACTCCCAAGGGGAAGTAATATGTTATTGTGTGTGTGTGTGTGTGTGAGTTACCCACTGAACATATATTACAAAACCACCGAGTCTAACTCCTTTTCAGTTTGTCTGCTGCAGACGGTTTTCCCCTTGCGTACTTACGGTATCCGTATATCGTATAGTTAGTTCCTCCTCCATTTGAGTTGCGCAATTTGCGATAATATCAAATTAAGGAAATCACGAGGAGGGAACGAAAGATGAGTAGTGGCTCTATTCTATTTTTACGATACAGCGACGTTTCTCAGGTGATAGGGTTAGCAGGACATTACTGTATTTCTTCAATGGGGAATGCGCCAGGTACACGTCACAAACAAGTTTTCTGTGCACAAGAGCTATTTTTAATTGTAAAGGTATCTCGTGTTAAAATCACTAATCACTCTTTAAAAAAATACCTGTGCAGTCTGTCTGCTCTGAAACATGAAATGGACTCCATCCTCCTAACAAATGCCTGTTCATGTTGCACTCGTAATTTGACATTAATTGGTTGATTGGTATCACAACTTCGTGCTCCCGAAAGCGGATAACCTGAACGAAAATATAGACGCATGCAATAATGCAGCAACAAAACAACAAAATTTTTTTGGTTTAACATTATACAATCAATAAATTTAAGCTCATCTAACACAGCGTAGTATGCATCAAATGGTAAACTGATAAGGTGGATGCTATTTTAATTACATTTCTCTCTCTCTCTCTCTCTCTTAGCCCTTAATTCCCGTATCTTGTGACGTGATGAATGTTGGCAGTCTTTAAAAATCGCTTTTTAACAAACAAATCCCCGTATAAAACATGGTGAGTTTTACGGGTAAACAGTACGTGTTTGCAGTGTCGAATCGTCCTCGTCAGTAATTTGTGATTATTGCCACGAGGGTGAGAGCTTTATGGTTTTACATTTGAAAAACCACACATTCCCATTCCCTACTATTATTATTACATAATTCCTCCCTACATGTGTGCGTTTTTTCACACAAAACATTAAAGTTACGCATCACCTATTTAAAACTGTAATGTTGAAAAGGATTTCTTCGAACAATGTTTCTCTTCCCTACATGTGTGCGTTTTTTCACACAAAACATTAAAGTTACGCATCACCTATTTAAAACTGTAATGTTGAAAAGGATTTCTTCGAACAATGTTGCTTTGCTAAACAAAAAAAGAATGTATATTTTTAGCATTAAAACTGTTTACGAACCAAAAGTGAGGAGGATGGGATCCTGTGTAGCCACATGGTTACCTAGTTACTAAATTAAATGGACATGTGCACAAGTGCATGTAACATTATTATTGGCATAAATAAAACTATTATAAACTAAGTATTATAAATATAAGCTGAAAAAACGTAAAGGTCTCCCTCTTATTTCAAGAAAGGTTTTTTTTACACTTTTGCGTAGACGTGGATTCCTTTTGTTGGGTGTACCCAACTTTACAAAAATATTTTGAGCGGTAGTTATCAGTTCTTTTTGGAGGCAGACAATGTTATAGGTTACATTACATTAATCATGTGATGCATGACATCCCATTGTTTCGAGGGTTTTAACAGAGCTTTATCAGCAGGGTTGTTGTATGTGCAGCTTGTAAAACCCGTGTACTAATTAATGTTCAGGTATTATTGTGCAGTTACGAAAATTCAGTTAGTAAAAAACCACTCCATCTCACGCGTTTTTTTAAAGGGTAAGTGACCAATATTGGAAGGCTGGCTGGGATTTGAAATTTTAGAAAGGATTTTGATGTAAGCCCAACTAATAAAAGGAGAATATGGAGCAATCTATAAGTGGAGAACTGTCAAAATTCGCCTTTTTATCGTGGGGCTCTTCCTCATTCATGGTAAAAGTCATCATTCACTGTTTCCTAAAGTATCATATATATATATATATATATATATAAGTATGTTGTTTGTAATAAAAGTGGCTAACGTTTTTTTTCAACTTGGCTATGACTGTTTGTGAATACAAGTTGGCATACACGCCCCACATATTATGTAAGTTGAGAGAGCTAGCCTAAGTAGTTTTTTTTTCTTTCTTAGGGTGAATCCCTAAACGAATAAGCTTGCAGTACATTGACGTAACGTCATTATTATTATAACAAGAAACCCTTCCCTTTGAACTCCCCGTCACAATCGACAATCACAAACCGCTCAGTGTTTACTTTGGCATAGAGACGTTATCAGAGGAGAAAAAAAATCTGTGCATAATGCTTATTTTTGTAGTTTACCAGCCTTACCGTTACGACTTTAAACAGAAACGTATTTCATTTGACGTGTGGAGGGATTGTCACAGATTTGACTTCCGAAGCATGTTAAGATCCAATATTTAAGTAGTTGGAGGTTGTACTTGAAGAATCGCATCTCTTATTATGTAAATCCGAGAGAGAAAAAAATGTTCTTTGTTGTTTCTTCTTTTTCATATATCTTCTCCTCCAGTTAAACACGACGTCGTCTTTTGCTAGCAGCAGCCTCTGATTATGTAATACTTTAAGCTGGGATTATCTCAAGGTAAAGTTTTGCTTAAAAAAATAATGAGTATTGTAATATCACTGCAATGCACGGTGTATTTTTTTTAACAACCGGGTAATCATGTCAGAATGATAACCGCCAGACCGTTAGTTTCAAATTGCAATTATTTCATAATTATAATTGATTATTACTGATACAGCACAACACGGGGAAATATATCTACCGGGAGGAAACAAAGATGCTAGCCAAGCACCTTACAAAATCACCCTGTTTTATGCCTCTTTTACGATTTCCGTTGACTAAATAGCAAGGCGATAAGTACATTATTAGAGATACCAGCCTGTCAATCCGAATAAGTATCCTCTGCAGGTCTTATATAATCCTTCCTTGGGTACATTGTTCAGTAACTTGCTTGGCTCATCACAAGACGACATGTTGTTGTTCGGTTCCCCTTGAATCATATTGTTCGTAGTCAAACGCTAAAGAAAAGAGGGTTACGATTTCCGTTGACTAAATAGCAAGGCGATAAGTACATTATTAGAGATACCAGCCTGTCAATCCGAATAAGTATCCTCTGCAGGTCTTATATAATACTTCCTTGGGTACATTGTTCAGTAACTTGCTTGGCTCATCACAAGACGACATGATGTTGTTCGGTTCCCCTTGAATCATATTGTTCGTAGTCAAACGCTAAAGAAAAGAGGGCTAGTGCTTATGGTTTCGGAGTGGCATCCCCCTCCACCGTCACATTTACATGTGGTCATTGATCATGCATCCTAGTCTTAGCGTTTTTGCACTGGTGATGGTGGTGGTGAAATGCAGTGAAAAATGATGAAGGGATGCTATTTTTTGCCTTCATTCCTCTTCCTTTTTTTGTTTCCTGTGTTTTCGAGCTATTTTTTTGTCTTTTGGTTTTGCACGGAATACTACGTGATTGCCAACTCGAGTTCTAAAATACCAAAAGTCTTCTTTGAAGATGATGCTTTTTTCAAGAATATGGATGATGGAGTGCGCAGAGCGAGAGATTCTCTGCTCAGGTGTATGCGGAGTCGAAGAAGAAGAAGACCAATGTCCTGTTGGTAAATGTATAGAGAGTTGCTGTTGATTACATACTTCCTCCTCGGAAGACACAACGGCAAAAAAGAACACTACCTGCCCAACGTTGATTCCACCCTGAAACCAGATAATATACTCTTCATGTATGTCATTATTACCAGGCAAGGCAGGGAGCACAAAGATAGAACGAGGTATTGCACATGATTGCATTTTTTACGAGTTACACAGATTACTCCTTAACGTTTTTTTGTTCTTCTGCTTCTTCAAAGGTTTGCAGCTGTAGGATTAGAACTAAAACTTCAGGTTTACGATATATACTCACCAGTAATGTGAGTGTGATGGGATTTGGCATTTTATTTTATTTTTTTTGTGGGGAAATTCAGAATTGCATATAAGTACCCAGTCAAATCGCTCCTTTTCATATAAATCGTACAGACCATTACATTTTGGAGGGATCCTCAACGTCCATACCATAATATCATCTCGTAGTGAACATCCTCAAACAATTCACCTTGGACTTGGATTAAAGGCTTGTTATTGTTAAGAAAGGGTTTGGCTTGTTTAAGTGCATTTTTTAAACACGGAGTGAATCATTCCAACTTTGGTTTCATTCTCTGCAAAATTAATCTAAACATTATGTGAAATCAGCTTTACAGCAACAATGTTTCGTGTTCATCTTCCCATCTACATGGTGATGGTGGTGATATTATAGGCTAATCCAATGAATAATTTTTTTTGTGCCTGACTGCTGCAGTTTGTTTGGGTACTTGTTATTATTACAATATGAATAGCGATAGTGACCGTGTATCTTGTGATCTAATGTAGCTTTTTTCATAGTCGTCGTCTCTTCTCTCCAAACACTAGATGCATTTTGATGGGAGGTGGCGAGGCACAGTGTACAACACGTACGCAACCAACTTGATGTACATACTTAACATTTTTTTTATATATGTCTGCGGTGAATTGCACTAGACTTGAACAATTCTCTTCCTCTCTATACTTCTCCTTCCGTCTCCGGCCGTTTGAATAGGGGTTTCTTCAGGTGTCTCATCCTTACTTACATATTATTACGTTAAGAACAGTTGAGTGGAGCTCTTCCTCCCACAAACTCTGAACAACGCAACAACGTGTTATTCCCCTCAAACAAAAATGCTTTGTGATGGCGAGAAGAATCAGAAAATAAGAGGATCACAAGATCGTGCTTTGCCGGTTCAATGATTAAACATGGTAGGCGCTCCTCTGATGTGATAAAAAAAATGGGAAGGCTATAAGTTATAATTAGGATTTTTATTCAGAGAAAATCCTTGATTTTCTTGTGTCCATACACCTTTGTAGTAATCTTCCGGAGGGTGAAAATATTGTGTGTCGTAATAAGAGCAGACTGTATTATTATAAGATCTCATTAAATTAAAGGAAGAATTGACAGTTGGGCAAAATGCCTCTAGCAAATCATATTTTTTTGCACCAGAGAGGATCTATAAATATACATGATGTTAGAGACGTAATTAGCTGTGCTGTGATGATGAGAAAGGAAGGATGTGTAAGTTGCAATGCAAGTTGTAGAGGGGGGCATGGTTAAACCGTAGTAGAAGATGGTAGCAAAAAAATGCAGAATTGGCTGGCTACCGGCCAGAGGAGATTTGCTCTGAGAGCTGTGTGTCTACAGAAATGAAAGGCATTTTTATGATTTATGGATTTTTCATTGGAAACTTTCTCTTTTTTTGCAAATTCCACCGTTTCAAATCACTTTTGATGAAACGTAAGATACACAAAAAAGGGCTACCACACCCGTACGCCACAGTAGACAAAAATGTATATAGATGTACTCGTATGATGATGATGATGAGGATGAAAAATGTAGTTTAGTTGTTGGGATAGTGTGAGAAATGAAAAAGAAATGTTAGACACAAAAAATACTATTACACTGATTGAGTGACTGCTGGTGGGTACTCTCGACGTATTTTGTTGGGTTTACCTTTCTCACCTTTTTTCTCATCAGGTAGCCGTTGATCTTTTGGCTGTGGGTTTGACTAATGGTTTTTTACGACAGGTTAGCACTGTTTATTAACATAGGCATAGGTAGGTATTTCAATTTTATAGCGAATATGATGAGGTTTACGCTAAGCGCGGGTACTACCAGAGCTACAGCCATCTTGTCGAGCAGCCCACGACGACATCCGGATTTTCCTGAATGTTGGTTCACCTTTATATTCAGCATCAAACATCTAAAATAGATATTTATCTTGGGTATAAAACTGTCAAAGAAATTATAGCCGGTCAACTAGTAAAGATTATGTATGTTGGTGTGTACATAGTACCCATGCCTCTGCACGTGCATCCCCACCCGTACCCCACATCACCACTAACTTTATTTTTATGTTAATGCGAAATTAGTTTTACAAATGATTAGCCGATGATAGTAGTTGTTACTATATGTTGCGTAACTTTATCTCGCTCGCTGGGGCTGTGGTAGATCATTTTTGCATCTAAAGTAAGTAAGTACATATATCACTCTGTTGCGTCTGCGTTCCTTTTCACCTTGTCCATGTTTCCCTCAAAATCACCCATTCACTTGCCACAGAGTTATGCAATATATTAAGGAAGGAAGGATGTGACACAGTTGTGCAACGCGATACGGATAAACATGGAATCCATGCATGTCCGTATTGTCTGTGTGTGAGTGACAAGAGAGAGATGATGGAGTACAACAAAAAAAACGCCAAGGAATGTTCTAGTTATTGCACAAAGGCGTCATACGGTGATCCCTACATAAAAACAACTTTTTGATTTGACACAATGCCTTTTCACACGTTCATTACTTGAGACGATGATATGGCGGCTGAGGCTAATGCAGTGTTAGATAACAGGTGATAACCAACCTGACTGTAAATTGCAGCTACTCCTTCTTTCTGATTCCGCATCAGGTCTAAATTACCTTCTTACTACTTTGAAGCTTAGGTTTACAGACACTTTATCGTCGTTCCTCCACCACTGTGATGGTTGCGAGTTTAGAATTTTATCCGTGCACGGAGCAAAATAACATTCTGAACTTATTCTCAGATGTCTGCTGCTAGCTCGCCTCCTCTGCCTTTGATACCGTTGTTCCTCCATAATGTCTATCTAATAGCACTATAAATGGTGGTGTGTACGTAATGTGGATGAAAGGCTGGTAAATGAATGAGTTGCGGAAGTAAGATTGAATCGCTCCCCCTGTCATACTTATCGTAATAGCGGTATGAAAATTTATATCTGTCTTGGGGCCACGAGGTGGATGTTACACAGCCAACATTGTTGACAACCAACCTATGAACCTGCCTCCTACACTGCTACTACTACTGTTTTCGATGAATATATTAGGTATATAAAAAGCAGTATTTATAGAGGCAAGTTGACCTGTCTAATCTAACACGCTGTTTGTAGATTTACATTTAAATCATATACCTACAAAAGTTAAAGTGTTTATCGCACACGCGAGCTGTTCCACAACAATTTTGTCTTGTTACACACTCCAACACGACACGACACGACGACGACGGTACGTTTGAAAAATTACCGAATAGTGGTGTTTGCTCTCCGCTCTCATGCCATTTGCTTTTGTGCATCGGTGGCGGCGGTGGCCGTGGAGTGAGAAAAATTCCATTTTTAACTCTGCTGCACTGCAGACCGGCAGCAACCGTAAAGTTGCACTGGCACGAAAGGAAATGCAGGTGGGATTGCATAAGATGTACTGTTACATTGCGAATCTTACCGTGAAAGCGATCTCGCTTCGTCGTGTTCTCCCCACCATTAGCAACCATTCGCAAAAAATTTGTATATATGTATTTCGTCTTTTTTTCCTTTAAAAATTCCACCAAGACATTAGCTTCACTTGAGCTGTTGCAAACATGTTTGGTCATCACCTACCTACCTATCTAATTACTATGTAGGCATTGCAGAAAAAAGGGAAAAAATCCCAATAAGAGTAAAAACTGCTTGGTAATATCCACCGCCTCACTACTACTACT
>JAANSN010003159.1:0-19947 GCA_036850665.1 Dicranocentrus wangi | reverse complement strand
TTAAAAATTACTTAAGTGCTTTTAGTATTTTGCCGGTTTATCTGTCACAATTTTTATGAGTTACTGAAAGAGAGTCGCGAGAACGCTATTTGCAAAAGCATCGGGAAAGAGAACAGTAAAATAAACCGACGGACGGAGCCATAGATTTAACAAGCATTGTTTCTGTCATATTTTGAAAGAGCACGCATATAAGTCATAATACAAGTAATATATAATACCTGCGTAAACATACGATACCTTTTTATTTTTTGCGAATATACCATAGATTTTATGCTCCTAAATTCCTTGTAGCACTAAGCCGAGAGGCAAATAGATTCATGGAGCAACAATAGATGAAATCATACTGAATAAGGGTTTTTGTAAAAAAATGTGTGGGTAGTAAATACTGCCATTTACGTTGTTGAAATTTGAATGAGATCTTATTTTTAAAATGTCACTTTCAGAAGAGACTAGATGCAAACTTTTTGCGATGCCATGTTTTGAAAGATCCATTCAGCCAAGAAATAGAACTTGTAAAAACTAAAAGTTTAAATAAGTAAGACATACCTTGTTTTATTTTAAACTTTAAATATTGTTAAGTTTTTAAGATTATGTACTGATATAGTTTTACTCATTTACATATACTCGTACGTGCAACAAGCCCGTTTAATTAAAATGACCATGAATATGATGCTGATGGTTCCATGATCCCCGAATTGGGTGAATACTTATGATTTGGATTTATTAAACATGGTTGATTACACACAACACGATTGTTGTATGAAGGTCTGCTGACCAGTTGCACATAAATAAGTCAAAAATATATATTGCTGTAAGCAAGGGATTTGACTACTTTCTGATATGTATATATCCTACAATATTTTGCAGCCACCGCTTTACTACAATAATATATACAATACAACACGCCGTCCTCGTGCATTCTATACTATCCATATAAATAAATAAACGAAAGTTTTGTCTGTCTCAACTTTTCCATTTCCACACCCATCCCTAATCCAGGAAACTATATTACATCGTAGGATTCGTACGAGGGATATGTTATTGTGCATTTGCTTGTGAATAAATTTCAAAAATAGATCCTTTGCAGTCCTTCCCTTCCATTCAAAGACCCTCACATTTCAGTTCTGTCTCGGAGGAACGTTTCCACTTGGGTACGTATGATACGACCATGCTGAAAACTGAAAGTGGCTTGATCATCTCCGTCTGTCTGCCAATACTTGCCATATACCTAGTCTACTTCTAATAACTCTGCGCTTCCCTGGGCACAGATAGTTTCCTTTTTGAGTTAAAAATAAACCTATCCTGTTGACATGTATGACTGTCATACCTGCTCATCTCAGAGTCATGGCACGGTTTGCTGGGTCTGGTTGAACTGAAAGTAAGCTGAAGCTGAAACACAAACAACAAAGCTTGAAAAAAATTGTTGGCTGTCTACAATATACCTATTCATTCTTTTTGGCACTGCTACGCACATATAAATTACTTCAATTTCGTGTGTGCATCATGATTTAAGTTTGTAAAAATTACATAATTTTTTCGTATTCCCTTTCTTAATCTTGATTATTCTATAGTTCATAGCCAGAAAGGCAGAACGACAAAAATTGAATGCACTTATTGTTCGAAATTAGATGAATCAGAGTTGTGAAGTTTGTTGCTTGAATTGTGAATTTGCACACACAATAGCAGCAGCAGCAGCAGCAGCAGCAAATAACAAAAACATTTTTAAAGAATATGCTGCGTGTATACCATTTAAAATGATCCATAGTTTGGCTTAAATTGTACTTTAGTACAGACTGAGGATGCAAACCTAAAGTACATTACTCAAGATCAGTGTTTGATTCCTTTTTAAAATTATAAGTAGTGAAGAAAGTGATAATCAAGCTATGGAAAAACGATTTTCAACGCTTAATTTTTTCTCTTTTGACAGTAATTTTGACGACGCGACGGGATGTACTCAATAACGTTTTGATATTGTTCACGAGGATATCCTTTTTGTGACCGAACCAAATCACATGTACTTGCGCATGTGCTGTGTGTTGGTTGTGCTGTAGTAGTTGTGACTCTTGTGACTTGTATTTGTGCAGCAGGGCCCTAAGCTTATTTGGAACATGATCTGTAAGTTTTTGATTCATGCAAATTCTTATTTTATTTTACAAGATGTATTCCACTTTTTTGCCGTTTTTAAACTGGTAACTGATTTTTGTATTTTGTAACCTATTTTGCTCGTTCAATTTTGTTCGCTTTATCATATCATTCCACTCTCATAAATTATCAGTAACACTGAACCGTTAAGAAAAACCACCTTTTGTTAAATCATAGACTTGCCCATTGATTATAACGATGGGTTTTCAGCGTAAACTATCAATCAAGAAAGCTGTCACTGCTCGCTGAAGTTTCCTTAAGTTGCATGTATGAATATAAGAGTGTTAACACAGACCTGCAACAAACGCAATGCACGCATAATAATGTTATGCTGATTCGTCAAGATTCAGGAAGGATTCATTGAAGCATACAGTGCAGCCAGAACCAGTGCATGTTTTCCTATTTTAGATTAGAGCATACCTACGTAGAATGAAACTATCAAAAGTTTGCTGAATTAAGATTGATTTGCAGTCTCTTTGCACAAATTGCAAGTAATCAGAACTGCAACTTAAAATATTTGACAATCAGGAAAATAGGAGAACAGAGTATTTTTCAACATTTACATTGTGAATAAGATTCCCGTTACCACCTACCTTGAAACGGTTTAAGACTCGTGTAATGGCATGTCTCGAAAACATAATATCAGTTTGGTTCATTGATCTTGAATATATAATAATAATAATTTGTTTGTAATCTATATCATACGGGACACACTGTGCTGCTAGTGCGCAGCTAAACTATATGGGAAGATTGTAATCTCAAGTTGTATGTATTTTCCTTTCGATTTCCTTGCGATACACAGATTTGGGATACGCTTCCTTAAAACATCAATTTTAAGCGTGAGAGCAGAAAGCGGAATAAGGTGATGCAAATGTGGGGTCTCTGTCGTGCTATTACACTAACCCTTTACCGGAAAGATTTTGAGATTTTCCTTGGGTCTACCAGCGTACTTTTGCTTATTTACATAAAAAAAGATGCAAATGCGTGTACAATATTACTACACACCACGCTCATTGTAAACACTATAAAGATATAGATAAGCTTATGAGCACCGTTGTGCAATCATCATAAACATCATTACAACTTGAGGCGAAGAGTGTGAATAAATACAAACGAAGGATGCTCTGTGTACATTTGTCGATTCGATAGCTCTACTTCCACTTGCGTTATGCGGAAAACAAACCTGCAGGTAGATAAAACCGGAGTTAGTTACAACTTTTAAATGGTTTAAATCTGCCAACAAACAGCTGCATCCAAATGCAGTAAGTCCACCACCAGTTTAAGTCCAATTCATTCATTTAATTTTAAGCACAAAATCGTAAATTTTAACTAGAAACGCTAAATTCTAATCACTCTGCAAAAATGATAGTATTCAACCCGATATTTACTTACTTCCTCATTCGCTTTAAATAAGCACATCAGATTTCTCAATCGTTGACGACAGTCATACACACACACATCATAATTTTGATTTTGACCATTTAGCACAATACTGTTGATTTCCTAATTGACTCGAACGAAACACATGACTCATAGATAAAAGTGCCGAGCAAATTGCATATCCGTATGAATATGACGCACATGGTATATGGAAGGAGTTAATGATATGCAGATGATATAATGGCGCAACGAAGAAGAAGATAAATGAGAAATTGGTTATTATGTAGAATCATATTTTCGTAGCATACATCATACCCATGTGGTAGATATCACACGTCTATTATCCATCATTAATAAGATACTTACCTATATCTATTTGCGTTTAACCATTTACCTGCCTCTGTCGCAACAAGACTTGAGTATGTCCATATTTCGTGTATATCGTAATATAAACAAACGGTTCCCAATGAGTTATGCTCATATGCACAGTATGTAGAATCATATTTTCGTAGCATACATCATACCCATCATACCCATCATACCCATTAATAAGATACTTACCTATATCCGGATCTTATAACGAATGATCTCACTTCCCAAGTCCTAAAATTTGATAAGATAGACCGACATAATTAGTAAACTTAGGTAGGTCGGAGGTTTCTTCTTAATTAATTTTCCGCATTCAAAGACTGAACTCGGACTTTGTGCAGTATATATTTAGTCAATGCAATATCCCGTTTGGTCGGAGTTCTTCTATCCAATTAACAGTGAAATCCTTGTCATTTGCTAATTAATTTTTACAAACAAGCACATCAGATAATGTTAATTTGCGTATGTACGTGGTATTAGTAACTCACTAACAAAGCTCCCTCCTTCCTTTAGGAATATCATTAGGATTTTGACAGACAGCTCACTAAAAATCTTGAAAGAGGGTCTCGTTGCATGACACATTTCTTATATGCATAGGTTGTTATATAGAGAAAACACATTGCATAATGAAAACTACATGTTCGTTGTCCAAACTGCCACAGATAAAAATTACATGTTATTATAACATATAAAATGTGCTCATAAGGTGCTCACAGGCTAACTCCAAGTCTACACTCCACGTGTTGTGAGAGATAAATGATTAAACCGTTTTCAATTATTCATTATTTAACAAAAGCTTTCAAAACATACACACACAAAAAGCAGAAAGAAATACACAAGAGAGTGTAGTGTCGGTAAACTATTTGTTTGGTTTTTTGAAAGTGGTCGTCGCTTTTCTGTCTGAATTCTGATTCGTAATTTACTAATAGTTTTGGAACTAGTACGCCTAGTGATACATCATACAGGTAAACTACCACCACCTGCAAAGTATAATGTTCCCCTGTTGTTGATGTGTTCATCTCTCTTTACGTTCATTAGCTGCATCGAGCCATAAAGTTTGCACATATTTACAGTGATAATTAGCTACCCGCATGTGTACTCAGAATACTTTGAAAAATAAAATACTACGCTGAAAGGCAATTCATAAGGTGCACCCTTTACTACAAACCATCATTCTTTCAAGTAAAAGCTCTTTCTTGATGTAACCGCTTTGTATTTTTGGTGTGGTGGTGACTTGATGCGTTTGTGGACAGAATCATGTAACTACTGGGTGCTGTGGTCCTTGTAATTAACGGTATATACAAGTAACTATAGACTGTAGCTTTCATTCGACGCGACGTAAGGATTAAGAATATGTTGTGCAAATAAATTTTAGTTGTAACTATAATGAGCATTTTGGTTTGCCGTTTGCCATCGGTTGTTAATCACAAAGAAAATTATCATGAGCCATACGTAATGAATCAAGTGAATGTCTGGAGCAAAGTTTTATGCTTATGCTTGCTTTTTATACTATAATGAGGATTTTGGTTTGCCGTTTGCCATCGGTTGTTAATCACAAAGAAAATTATCATGAGCCATACGTAATGAATCAAGTGAATGTCTGGAGCAAAGTTTTATGCTTATGCTTGCTTTTTAATGTTTACCTTTGAACAAGGCGAGGTGAATTAAAGGATCATTAGTATTGCGTGAATAAATATGAAACGAAAATTGGGAAAACTTTCCAATTTGAAAAATCAACAACTTCATTATTCATCATAGATACGTTGCTGTACTGTATCATAACCAAAACAAAGTTTGATGCATTGGTTAGTGACATGTCGTAGACGAAATCATAATATTTAACTGTATGTTAATCTCTGAAACGAGTCTATAGAATTGGAAAGTCAAATCAGGCTTCTAGCTCACTACTCGTCTAGTGTTTTGCTGAGTTTCATCTACTCGTGTGGAAGGCTTATTTATTTTAAATTCTGTGACGCGAAACTAATCGAAAGATTTCAGAGTTGAGCATTTACACAGCACTAGATAGTTTGGTGCCTTATCCATGTCACATCGACTATCGACAATTGTTGTGCTGCTGGATGTGTAGAACGTACTCAACGTACGACAGAGAAAGAACGCGGAATCCGGCTAGGAACCTTGTTTGTCGATTTGTTTGAAGTTAATCCGTGAAATAGAAAACGATTTAAATTTTGACTAAAGTGAGTGGGCAGTGTCCTGGATTTTGTCATGTCACACTTAAGATAAGGGAGTAAGATGCATCACAAGTCTATTTGTGTTTTCTCTAAGAACCTAAACAGCTTTTCTACAGAGTGATGATAGGTTTTGAACTTTGTGAACTTCGTGGTGGCCACTAGCATCATTCATTACATACTTATTACAGCTAATATTCCGATTCAGTTGTTATTTCAATTCATTATATCGAGTATTACGTTTGTTTAGGTAAGTACTAATTGTATGTCTATTATAATTTATAACAAAACTAGAAAATTTAATATGATATTATGATATATATGTAATGCGCACCAAGTCGAAGAAGCGAAGAATTTGATCATCCTCTCATATTCTTCACCATTTATAATTATAAAGTCTGAATTCAATTATACCTAATGTATATAACAATAGCATAATGCCTGTCAGCTATCATCTTCATCGTGCTGTAAATATAGGTACATATATATAAACTCATCAAATGGGTGTTTCAATTATAAAAGTTTCATGTAAGCAAATCAGTTTACAAGTTCATTCATCTAGTATTTTTAAGGATGAAAAGGATTTTCTAAAGAAAGCATCACTCACGCTCTTGATAAAAAAAATCCAAATCTTTTTTTAAAGAGGAATTGCTATGCATCTTCGTGTGTCATCACAATCCCTCATTATGTGCAGTATGTACGTACCCCTTTCCTCAACTTCATTACAATTCAGAGCAGGGAAGTGAAGGCAGGTAGATATCTTTAGAAAAAACAGTGTAGTTCGTGTTTCTAATCATGACAAGTGAATGAAGAAATGTGTGAATTTCTAATGCAATAATTTTTGCCTGCTGAGCAATAAAAAAAACTTTTTGCTAGCTATTTACCATTGCTTTTTGCATTCTGCACTCGCTACTGATACATGTTGCTATTCTTATCGACACATCAAACTGATCATCATAAAATGTATAACGGTGTAGTGTATTAGGTTATCTTTATTGTTTTGCATTGTGTAAGTGAAATGTCTATTTACAGAAAATTGAAGGGGAAATCAAGGCAAAAATCTAAAAAAGGAAAAGTTAATGCGTGTTGGTCGAGATTACAAAAAGGGCTGTGTTGTTACTGCTGTGTGGTCATGTAAAGGGGAGTGGAAGACTGTCGCTGATACGATGTCTGATGCAAGTTGAGAAGAATTATGAGTTTTAAAAAGAAAGCAGAAAAATTGAAATAAATATATATATACTACCTACATCATCATATTCATGCTCGGACATCTTAGAGTAATCTTTGGGCTTTTGCATATTATAAACTGGCAAGGAAGACAAAGTAAAAAATTGTGGTAACATTTATGAAATCCGTAGTGACTGCATTGCACTGTCACTGTCACACTCAAGTTGAAGTTGACTTTCAGGTTCGTGACGATGAGAAGATACGATACAATAATGATCATGATGGTGGCTAGACTCTTTTGAAAAATTGTTTTGATAGGAAGCTAAGATGGTTGTCATTCCGAGTTAATATGAAGTACAAAGTACCGCTAATCGTTAATCGTGTCGTGTTTATATCCACATGATTGAAGAGAAAAGAGATTAACTAGGTATTTCAATAGACATATTCTTAGTAGGGATGTAATAATTTGGCACTACTTATCGTTAGTCACTACCCGGGGACTTCGTGTAAACCGTTTGCTGATTGGATTTGTGATTACTTACCTAATCTGCCTCAACGTGTAGGTCCCTAAAAATAATGAAATTCTTTGTCTGTGGTAACGTAAAAAAAATTATTTTCGTTTATGGCTAATGTGCTAGACGGAGACGAACCAAGAATTGCCGACGTCGTTATTTTGAACCGGTACAAGAACTCCCATGTAATTACTTAGATTTGACGACTTTGTCAAAGAAATGTAGATTTCCTGAAGTAAAATATATATTTTTTGTTTCAGCCAAAGTTTATCAGCCAAGCATTTATCCTCTACACTGCAGTAATTTTTCATTGCACACCTTTCACTGAATGTCAAAATATCAGCAGGAAGTGGAATGAAAATTGGCATGAATATTTGAGGAAAAATATGTAGGAGACGTATCAAATCAAGAATAGAATTAAAACTTGTACTTTTACGATATGTTTCCTGTTACACAGTGATACAGTCTTATTAAGATTACTCTTTTTCCAACCACATTGTACGTTTCATTCAGCCAGTCTCAGTCTGCAATAAAATATATTGTCAAATGCGTGTGGCATTTTAGTAAATATGAAAAATTTCACATTTGTTTATACTTTCGGTGAAATGAATTCTGAGTTGACGTAGCTCGATCGAATGAAGCGTAGCTACATACTTATGCAAAAACTACTTACTACAAACTGTTTGTACATACATGCTGCTCACAATTCTGACATGTTAATATTTGTATATGAAAAGCAGTTGTCATTTTTGACCGTTGCTACTCCATTTAATGGACCTACAGAAATGCTATATCAAAATAATTGGAACGTGATTCATTAGTTATTTTTCCTAATAACCTCAGGCTAACCTAACCAGTGCTCGTTATTTCGCATTTCCTTTTAGAATTTGCAAAACGTGTGTTCCCAATCTTGTCTTCTATTCTTTGTATAATAAAGTAGGGATTAAGTTTACTTTGATATTCAACGCAGTTTTGCACATATTCTAACGGAAGTGTGGTACTAATCGTAAGACGTAGTGGTTTCCAATTGGACGAATTTGTGTAAAGGTGAATATTTAATGTAATTTTCATAGAACATACATCATCAGAACGAAAAAGCATCTGCAAAACCTATTAAGGTGATTAAAAACGACTGAACTATTATTGTCTTCTGCTGTTTATTGTGTTGTTGGTCTCTGTACCAGTAAAAAATAGAAAATGCGGTGTGTAATTGAAATTTTAAAGCAATTTAATGAAATTTCAAACTGAAGCATAAACCATCCCTTTTTCTAAATTGCAACAACATCCGCCATATTACGATAACACTGTACTGTACTGACGTAATGTAATCCATTGTGCTTACAAAAGTCGAAACCAATAAATAATTAAATCCTGAAATGAAATCGAAAGTTGCATCTCTTGAAAGCATTTATCTTCTCTGGTGGGCTTGGAATTGAATATAAACGGCAAATTTCTACCACAAAATATAAACGTACCTTGCTAACGATAGAATGCACTCTACACGATGATGTACAATGTGCCATACATTAAATTCTGCAACATGCACAAAAATTTCAGCCAGCTCAGTTCGCCATAAAACTACACCGGCAGCACTGAGCTAGGACTATAGGGGTGCCATTATTACGTTAACATTACTGTAAAAACGATCAACTACGATATCAACATGAAAGTTAACTTGAATGCTCGTGTTACTTTCTTAAAAAGATTTATGGGGTTGTTGTAATGTAACCAGCTTTAGCTTATGTATTCACTTAATGTGCCATGCCGTAACATTACATGTTTGAAAGTTACATTGTATATTTATCCCCTCCATCATTCATCTTTCCTCACTACAATTTCAGGAGGAAAGATGAAACTTTTTGAAAATGGGAAATTACCATAATCGACAAAACGTTATTGTTGGCATCCGGCATCCGTACTTCACTCGCAGTCACAGCACAGTAGAACTGTTTGGATTGTTGTGAATGGTGGAAGAGTGTGTATAATGATAAAGTACTTTTCAATACTGCTCCATTCCTCTTTTTTTGGCATCTAGTACACCTCACGTCTGAAAAATACAGTCATAGTCATGTATCTTTATTAACACGTCTCCTTTTTAAAAACTCAACCCACAAATTTTTGCGAATGTGCATTCCTCAGAAAGTTTTTACAGTTTTGTCTACGGCTGTCTCTTTTTGTGTTCACACTGCATATTATGTGCATTACGGTTGGCTCGTTGTAGGGGGCAAATCTGGGTTAGAAAATGTTAGAAAAGGTTACCTTATATGAAAACGATTACGACTATATAAAGTGTTCTTTAGGCTACTTACTATGAACTTTTATGCATACTGATGGTGTGCACTTCGCGTTTATTTCTCACGTATATGCATATTAAAATTCGCCTAACTTGGTCTGGCCTGTCAGATGATTACAGGTTTCTCGAGCAATCAAGTTCAAGACCAGCGTACGGAGCAAAAAGCCAATGACATGATGACGATGCATGCTAGTAGTATAGTTGTCCGTAAATGCATCGAATAGTGTCTAGTATCGTATATTGGCTTACCTTTGATAGGGAAATGCATCATTCATTATTATGCGTATGAGGTACGTGCACATAAGTTTTAGAGATATGGCAAAGAACAGCTCAATTTTTTTTGCCGATGATGATGACAATGACGTTGTAAAGTGAAGTGAGCGAGTACAGTAATTCCTCCTCGTTTTTCATTTACAGCTTTCTTTATTGTTGCATTGTGGTCAAAAGAAAAATACGCTATTATTATTGTAGATCAGTGTGTATGAATGAACATATAAATACGCTTATTTATTCCTACATAGCTCAAAATACAATACAGGGAAAATGCCATAAGGGAAAGAGGAAAACATTACTTTTTGAAAGAACTATTCAACCCACTCCCTATCATAACATATTCGCCGCGATTACTACACATTTAAACGGAAATGCACCAAGGGAGAGAAAAGATTATGATGATCGCTGCGCAATCTGACACTAGTGCCTACTCACACTCACAATACGACAGCAACAATAACAAAATAAACCTTCGTGCAAAACGTAGCGCGAGTGTACCGGTCATTTTTTGGTTGATTTGGTTCATGCAAAGTAGGTATCATACCGCTTCCCCATCCTGTCACTTTCAAAACTTTGTCAATTACCATCATCATATCATCACTAACATGAAAGCAGTTTGCCGTTGGTGCGTTTTATGTACTATAATACTGGATTCGAGAGTATAATGATAATGAATGTAGAGGCATGCTCATATTCGAACAATTTTAAAATGTATATATTTTTCTTTCGCTCTAGCTTCACAAAATCTTTATGCTCCGGTTGTGCACATGCTCGGCTTAGAGTACATTCCAACAAACGGCAGCATAAATGTAGGTAATAATTGTTGTACAATAATTGTTAGTTTATTACTTACTGTGCTGAACTGATGATTATGGTTATATGGATGGTTAAAGGGGGTGAAATTGTTAGTGTTTTCTGCATCATTAAACAAATGATTTTTGCCTGACTGATCAAGGGTGATCATTTGATATGGATTATGTCTAGGTATTTAAGAAAAAGTTGCGGATGTTAAAGCATCTGATTTCTTAGAAAAAATACATAAAGCTTCAATGAGGTAGAAAGTTGATGATTTTATGCGCAGTTCATTCATACTTGCAGTCGGCTTATGCACTGTCGATAAATGAAGAATATGGTAAAAAAAAGGTGAATGGATTGCTAATGGTATTTGACTTACTCGCTTTCTGTATACAGCTCAAAGGAAACGGTAGTTAAAATGAGTGTAATTAGCTAAATCAATCATAAATTGGTGGGCGTCACATGCTCCCTCCATGTAATCGGTTTGGGTTTCGGTGTATCTATATATAGTCTTCTGCATCCTATCTGTGATAGTCTTCATAAAACTTTCAAACAACAAAGTCTTTCTGCTTTTGTTCTTGTAGCTCTGTCTTTTCTCTGCCTGTCTGCCTGCTGAGTGCTTACACAGCAGTTGAGTTTAAATTTAATAAGTATTAATAAAAACGTATGCATGCGAAGTAAAAAATGTCATTGTCCATCATCCACTATTAATATCTCAGGTTCATGACCATGGGCATAGTCCATGTCGAAATGTGGTCGTGAAACAGCACTAAAAATTTCAAAAAGTTTGTTCTTCATATGTACGATTTGCATGTAACATCTATGCTGTCTACAGTCTGCACATACGTGATTTATGGTCCCATCGGTCTCTTAAATGCAAAAGTATTTATAGTTAATGAACGCCTGCCTGCTCATGTATTTTGCCGATGCATGGATGCGTGACAAAAGTATTATCTGTTAAAAAATTGTAGAGCAGTCTTGTAATCTTTATGCATCGCGCTCAAAAGAATTTTGCGCAGGACTCTGATAAAGTAAAAATATTTACTTACGTCGTCGCATCCTTTTCTTTGTGTAAAGTAAAATTCAAATGCCCATAAAAATCAAGGGCAGCTTTTAATATGACTTGGTATTCATAAGATACGATATGTAGGTATGTGTGTCTCTTACGCAAATATAATGTGATAGATCTATGAGAATAAGTGAGCAATTGAGCAGTTTATCTTGAAAATAGGTCCGACTGACAAAATGTAGATTAAAGATCCTCATCGTATTCATGATGTGCACGTATCAAAGCATTCACGCTGATGCAAATGGATTTTATGTTTATAGTCGAGACGAATTTTTAAATAAATGAAACCAACAAAACACATTGTATTTGTGTTTTATTACAACTCGCGTCAAATTTTATTACTCTGTGTGCTTTTAAATGGCAAAAATGTGTGGGAGTTTAGAGTGTGCATATGAAAGTTTAAACTAAACACAGTGTGACTGGTTATAGTATTTTGTGCATAAAATACCTGTCATGCATTTGAGTTCTGTGGGTATATATGTTGCGCATGCTCCACACGAAATCGTTGGAAAAAGGTGTTGATCATTTGAAGTCTTTGTCTGAGAGTACACTTATAAAGTCAAGATTTGTCATTTGAAAGGAAAAGATAAATGCGCCCCCTAAAAAGATACTTTTCATATCATCATGAAAAGACGCCACCTTAGGATATGGCGAGTTAGTGTTCACACTTTGTAAAAATGTGGAGATAATATCGTCAAACTGAGCGAGCGGAGATGGTAACGACGAATCGCGATCATGATCAATTTTGCGAACTTCGTCGGACTACAACAACTACATTCATATAAAGCCGAAGTCCCATTTGCACAGAATTTTAGGTTTATTTTGAAAGCTTTACTTTAAAAAAAAAAACTATATACTGGACTATGTACAGTTTCTGACAGTTTTTTCCCCTAAAATTGCATTTCTAATTTTGCTAATGCGCATGCGATTGGAAGGTACGCCATTACAGTTTGTAAAACGAGATTGGTAGTAGTGGCCGAAAAGGGAGATACAGCGATGATGTGAAGTATAAGTAACCAAAAGTGCCCTCCAATTTAAATTGAAGATGAGCATGTTAAATATGCATTTTAAACACAAAATATATACAGGCATAATATGTTGTCTATTTTTGGCGCAGTTGTTTTTGTACTTTTGTAAAAAAAAACCTTGTAAGCTACTGGTTTGTGGAAAATGCACTATACAGCACGGTTAAAGTTGATGAGAGATGGTCCTAAATGTGTAAAATATATTGTTTCACGCTGAAGGTTCAGCAAACTCCTGCGAGCGAATAAAAATGTGAAATTATGCTTGGTATTGTTGTACATTACAATCTTGTGCTGTTTAGGAGCGTTCAGAATTAAAACTTCATTGAGTAAGGAGCATTACTAGAACCAAATTACAGAGGTACGTAACATGTAAGTGAGCAGCAAAGTGAGATTTTTATGTTTGGCCTAAATGCACTCACTCAATTTATTTTTTATTTACGTGCACATGTAACACCACCAAAATACGAAAAATATATGACGATATCCAAACCATTATAAAAATAAAAATAAAGACCAACTTGGTACATGCATACATAGGTAGTATAGCAATATCTCCAATAATGAAAAGTATAAATACGTTTTCTGTCAGTCTGTACAGGCACGTTTTTAAACCGTTTTTGTACCATTGCCATATTGTAATTATTACAAATTCCAAAAATGTGATGAAGTTTTTTATAGCAATTTCACTCTTCTCTTGTCTACTTATTATGTATGTCTTCAAAAGTTGCACTTTTTAGAGGGGGCTAATAATGTGAAAAAGGAATTTCACGCATAAAAAATGAAGAAGTCTTTTACCCGTGCAGTTGGCTGTGGCTGTGTTGTGATGCACTGAAATTGTGTTAATATCTGGTGAGTGCATCGTGCACTGAGGTAGTTTACCTCTGCAGCATTTCACAGATTTCTAACTATAAAATTTTTCAATTGTTATCACAATCATACATTATTTAGCTATTGATATGAGAAAAGCTGAAAGAACAGGGTGAACAATAACAAAAGAGTCGTGTGTCTGAGGTGGCTGCATGCATTTTCTGGCTCGTTTTCTGCAGAGGAAAAAGACAGTAGTAATATCCCCACATTACCGTACGATAATAATAATTGTATCAACAGGTGAGGTGAAACGTTTGTCGGGGGGGGGAGTTAATACAATCAAATGAAAAATGAAAAGATGCTTGGTATTCCTTACACCACTATCATCAGTCCGTATCTTTGCATGATTTAGCTAATTACAAGTTTTACTAATGAGTTATTAATTCCTACGAGGTATGCAGCTTTATTGAGTTTTACTACTAAGCTTTGCCAGAAGTGCATCAATTAGTGTTTGATATTATTCTAACTCAAATATAGCTTTTTTATTTTTGGTATAACCGTTAGCTCTATGTTTAAGTGAATATTATAATATTCATTGTTTTTAAAACGGTAATACATATATATATATATATTTCTGTTGTTGCTCATGTGTGGTACAAAATATTATTCAGTTCAAGCTGCAAACCTTAATTAAAAATGTCTTGCATACAAGCTCTAACCTTTAAAAGTATCAGCAAACCGACACCGTTTAAGTGCACTTACTTGCTATGTTGACGTCTATGTATTGAGAGCGATGAGACGTGGAAATGAGAGGATGCCTTAATGCCAAAGTTATGTCGTCAATTGTCAGATTGAAGGTTGAAGTTGGTGCATGCATATGGTGCAAAGATCTTATTAGGCGGACAATGCTTTGTTATAGTGAGACTTCCAATTGCATACTCATGAAATGATTGCAAGGAAACTCGAAGGAAGCTCGCCGCAATATCGCTGCAGTAGTGGTGCAACTGCACACGTGCAATTTATTAGAAACAATGTGTCGTCAAATGTGAGAATAAACTATGAACAATGCATCCGTTTAGAAACGGCTGAATTGAAGTCACCGTCGCCACACCACTAATTGTAAATATGCGGTGGTGGCTAGCAATTCAGTTTTAATTTTGGTAAAGTTCAACTCCTGCTTCGAGGGGATTATTATACTAATGGTAGCGTAGAAGAAAAACCTTGCACTTGAAATAGGCTTGCGTGGTCAGACAGACTAGGCACAAGAGTTTCTCTCTGTATTTCTGAAGTATAAAAGAGCACGATGACAGTTGATCCGCTGCCATTTATCTTTTTCTATTTTTTCATGCAAAATTTTGATTTAGCTTCTGTCATAATGATGACCCTTTTCACTCGACGATCATTTGACATTTGGACATCCACCAAAAAGGATTTTTGCAATTTTTGAATGTATGTAGTTTTCTTTTGGCACTCGTACCGTACCATATTATATAGCCATGATAAATTGCTGTCACACTTTGCGTCTCGGCCGCGATATTACAGGTATATCCGTAGAGATCTCTAACAGTAAGTATTTAAAATGGTTCACAATGCAAACGCTGTTTGTTTGTCGTAAATTGAAATGTAATCCGATGTTCGCACAACAAGCACAGATTATTTTTCACGATCGAGAAGAGATTTGTAGGCCATGCAAGGATATTGACTTGTTTTATGCACATTTTCAATCGGTTTTCAATGTCGAACGCAATCATTTTTCTTGCCATTCTACGTGGCTTTCTTTTCGCATTCATATTTCTTTCAGCTTTCATTTCTATAACCGTAAAGCAGGATTCTTCTGAACTCAGAGCTTAACCTCGCTATCCTCTTTCATCGCAAGCAACGGGAGCATGTATCACTGATAATTTTTATGAAAGGAATCGGGTCAGTTGTGATCACAAAATTGGTTTATGTGACAAGAAAATTATTGTGATAATAAGATACCTAGATGAAATGACAGTGACCGAGTATATATCCCATTAGTTAGCGTGAAGAAATCCCTGTCGCTGGCTCTAGTTACTCCGCATGCATTGAATGAAACTCTCAACTCAAGTGTACAAGAGTGTAAAAATCATCCTCGCATAACACAACTTCGCCATATCCATATCCATACACAACACAAGTAGCCACCTAAATTATTCAACTTTTGCCAGGACTTTCTTTCATTAGATCAAATCACAATTATAGAAAATTTAGTACTACCCAATTAAGAAGATTGAAGATGCTCGTAGTCAGTAATCATTAGAAAATCTATATAAAACCCGGAGGCATACGGTTCTCCTCCTGCATCACCAAAGGAGAACTTGACTCAATTAAAATGCTAGTAAATCAACCTTAACCTAGCCAAAAATAGTTAGAGCCGTAGATAGTTGGTAATTATACAGAGCAATGTCGATTCCATTTTCTATTCTAATGAACTGATTCTCCTTTGAGGAACTTGTTTACATTTCTGTCAATGATGAAGTGGAGTAGAGAAGGTAATTTGTTCCTGATAACAATAACTAAAAAATCTTTGTCTTGTGTGTATCTCATTTGTAATTCACCGTATGCCATAAGTGTACTCCTAATAGGTGCGTGTGTACTTACGAAGAATAAATACGCAGTGATGAGAAAACAGCACGTTGTACTATGTATTTTAACTAACGTCCATCATTCATTCATATATTCAGTCGAGTCATGTGGTCGATATGACATATTATCTGAATCTTATTGTCTATACGATTTCTTTTGTATTTTCTTTCTCTTGTAGTGCACACACAATGCTATATTTTATTGATGTTCCTTGTACTTGAACATATTACAGTCACGATGCGACACGACCCTGATGAGATGCGGGGAGACGGTACACACGGCGATCATTATTGCATGTGCCTGCGGTTTGCAAATCTGTACATCTTCCTTCATCAACATCATGAATGAATCATGATCATGCTTTCCATTTTCGTATTGTTTTACTATGTATCTGGAGCAGATGCGGTACTCATTCTATCATAATTTAAGGCGTATTATGTCTCTAAAACAAATTCACATTGTCTTCGTCGGCGCACTCCTCGTCAATAGCATGTCCTCCCTGGTACACATTTATGAGCTAAAGCACACGCAGAAAATGTATTAACTTCCTTGAACTGATTCGGTAAAATCATATTATAAGCCTCTCTCTTTGTGTGCAGTAAGTACATGATTGGCTGCATGTTTCAAGAAGTCGTGATCAAGTTATTCATATAAATTCGGTATCCAGCTTGTAAACGAATTTCTTGTACCGATACGGTATTAACACTACGTAGCGTAGCTGTATTGTTTTTTGTAGACGGTGAGATTTTTTTTTTGTAAATCACACTACCAACAAGAGGCTCGCAGGTTAAAAAATTATAAGTGAATGGTATGATTACCATTGGAAATGCTCAATTAACGGGATGTAATCAGCAGGAGTCGTTTACTTGCCAAAGCTGAAGTAAAATCTTCTCACTGGTACTATACGGGATTTTGTAGAATTCAATCGAACAAGCAACCTAAATATTTCATGAGTGTTACATGCTCCTTTGGCGATTTCAGTCTATTGTAGTCCTGTTCTATATAAACCTTAAAACACAACATTGTGATTGCATTTTTTGTAGCTGGGAACAGAAAGGAACAAAGAAAAAATGCATGAACATGCGGATAGTGGATAATCTTATGTACCATGTTTTAAATTGAGAGAAGGAAAACAGGCGAGAATTTCATTAGGTGTTAATCAGATGTTTGAAATATAATACTGGTGTGTTTGTCATGATTTTATTTTATGATAATGAATCTGGCTCATCCTTGTTTCTACTTCACAAAAGCCCACAGACCTAGACCATATGGCACAAACACAGTGGGAGATCTGATGATAGTATAAGCATACTGTAAATAGGGTAAGATGCGAATGATGCGATTCTCCTTAAATACATGTAAACCTGAAGAAATTCAAAAGGATGACCAACTTTTATTACGAGGAACGATAAACAGATGAAGAAGCTTGTG
The DNA here is from genome assembly GCA_036850665.1 of Dicranocentrus wangi. NCBI lineage: Eukaryota > Metazoa > Arthropoda > Collembola > Entomobryomorpha > Entomobryidae > Dicranocentrus > Dicranocentrus wangi. The sequence goes on along the minus strand of JAANSN010003159.1, from coordinate 1,888 downwards.
TTATCTAATGCCAATAATGCTGTGTTTTGCACTTTGTGCATTCTTCAACACTTGTTTGATATATTATGTTGGTTTTATGCCTATTTTTGAACTTTGTCGTAGCGTGCGTAAGTCTGTTGCAGAATTAACAACGGTGGAACTTCTATTCAATTTACTTTTAGTGTTTGTTCGTTGGTAAATATTTGGGGATATTTATGAGAGCCAGCCCCGTTAGTTTTTTGTAGTGAATACGTGTTTGTGCACCAGATGCGCTTTCCATTTTCCTAGTATAGGGTTTCCGTGGAAGAGCAGCAATAGCAGCATTGCTGGTAACGAATGCACATTTTGGATTAGTTGTCTGTCACAATTCGTATAAAGCGTCTAGCATCTAAACTGGGTTGTGCATTTGAGAAAATGAAACCAGTGGCAAACGCTGGGAAGTGCAACGTACATTGCACTCTTAATAGCACTAAACTAACCGTAATTCCGCTAAAATATTTAATGCATGTATGATTCTGAATATTATCAATCCTGATTAGGAGGTTGTTTACTCCAAAGTATATAATTAGTTTATTCCTACAGTGCAAATCCCTTTACGTGATACTTCTCTCTAAAACAATGGAAATCAGGATGTTTTAGATTTCTCATCAAGAAATTTGATACAAGTTAGATAAGTACGTGACCACTAGGAAAATCTGTGGCATGACTATTTGCAAACATGTAAGCACCCATTCGTCAAGAGTTGAAAATCTGAAAGCCATCATGTATAAAATGACAAACATAATTTTGAAGTATAATTTCTTTTATGCATTATGTTGATTATGTTCTCGCGAGAGGAAATTTCACTTATGTAAATAAGAAATTCGAGTGGAATGCTGGCTACAATGTAACCACAATTGGTTAACAATTATTTTTACCACAACGTGGCTATACGTAACAGAATAGGATGTAAAAGTAATCTCGTAATTCGATATTACATATTATTTAAGTCTCTTGAACGAAAAAGGTCATTTTTCATTATGATCTTTAGTACCACCACAAGAAGGGAATTCCGTGCTTTACTCGTTTTATCCTACCTACCTATATGCCCCTTGCTTTCATGCATATTTAATTAATGTTCTCAGTAATGTAAGTCAGTGGCGTGTTCTCTCTCCCCTGCGTAGTTAGTTAACAAATGCATTGCACCGTTAAAAAGAGATAGCGAATATTACATACATGTATTATTACTTACACTAGGTGTGCACTTTAACATTTTCATTTAATGATTTTAATTTTTACGGAATTATTTTGTATACGTAGGTACATCAAAGTAATACCACCGTTAAAAGAGATTGTTTTCGCGAAACACACGCACATTACTCGTTCATTTTACCTTAACAGTCTTGAGTTAAATGACTATACAAACAATAAATAATGTAATTATGTTTAAATGGATATATAGGGTGCACTAGGGTAGGTATGTATTTTGTGGTGGTCACTGGGTTGTGGGTGTAGTGTAGGTATTAGGTGCATAATGTGCTTTGAAAAGGGTGCATTAAGAGGTGTGTTAACAGCAGACGGACTCTTTGGTCACAGAGGCATGCAAGCTTTTGAATAATATCTTATCATGATTTGCACCCCAACTCGTTAGGATTATCATGCTTGTAACAATGAGGAACTAGTAGAGGAAATTTTTGTATGATCCGCAGCGCAGCTTAGGTTTTCATATGTTTACAATACAATTACTTTTGTGTGATCCTCACAGATGGTCAAAAAGATTAGACGGATGTGCATTCACATTTGGCAACAGTATTACACATTATTGATCTGATTATCGTATTATACACGGCTGCAAGTTCATTACTTGTATTATCACAATTATTATAATGTTCTGGCATTTTCATAACCGCGTAATAGCACATATTATTAT
>JAANSN010003158.1:0-19955 GCA_036850665.1 Dicranocentrus wangi | reverse complement strand
CAAATCATATGAAACCCTATCAATCAGATTTGAAGAGTGTGTAGCTATTTCATAGTGAAAATTCTTGAATATGTAATACGGAGCAAGCCCGGAATGGCAATAGCTTCATTATCGTTTACAGTGCGCCGAGAAGAAAACTAATTAAAATTGATTCACTGCGACCACCCAGCCAAATTAACTTATTTCATGTCACTCGCCGCGTGAGAATTTAGTTGCACAAATAGTAGACTAGACTTGTAGGATTTCATTGAATAACTTTACTAACTTGCTGATATAACTATCACAATACATCTGCGAGTGATATACGGAATCACTAATTAAAATGCCATCACCATCATCATATCATGTCATCATCGCAAACACGACCAGACCACTGCCACCTTCGCAATATCACAATTTGCAATCTGTCACGCCGTTCTCCTAGGCCAGCTTCTATTTATTTATTTTTGCAATTAGACGTTACTGAATAATGCATGGCTGGTGGCGATGTTTTGATCACAAAATGTGCGGTTGCACACAAGACAAACTGTGTCTTGCACTTTGCCTTGTGCTTCTTAAGAGGTTGACATCATTCCGTTACCTTTTGACACATCAAAATCCCATTGACGATAAATAATGTTAAGCTTCAAGTGAAATATTCCGATTTGCACTTTTTTCCAAAATAAAAAGTTGCACCAGTATACTTTATGGGAATGAGAATCTAAGTTGTACTTTGGAAACTCAGATGCGAGACAATAAGATTGAAGATGATTGGGTAATTATGGCCAATAACTTTAATGAGTGGATCATGCACAAACTCAGCTATTTTATGAGTTGAAAAAAGCATGGAAATCGATGATAGTGTTCTTGAAAAATATCTCGACCCATCATCTTTTGTTTTATTTTTGTGAGTTATGCAAAAAAAACGTGTGCGTGATTCTCTTACAATACAATATTTTGTAAAGTGATAGGAATGGTAAAAATAAAGGTTGCTCCTCATATTTTTGCAGCAAAATTTGGCAACAAGCCTCAAGGTTGAGTGTTGCTCCAAAGACGATCATGATGGCTCCATTTTCTCTATGAATAACATATTTTGCACACGTACTCCACCGCTTTTGTCGAAAACAAAGAAACTCCATTTTGAATGGAGCTGTGTGGATAGTTTTTTGGGTACAATGTTGTTCCTCGCCTTTTTCGATTTTATATGAGCCAGTGAATATTATTTCTGTTAGAAAATGAGCAATTCAGTTTAGTGGTAAAGACCAAAAATGAAGAATTCAAACAAGATGAAGGAGGAGAAGCTAGGGATTGCCTAATGTTGTGTTTCGCCAGAATACGCAGCCACAAAACGACCATCACACCAAGTCCCTAAACACTTGAAACTTGGATATGGTAGCCTGTAGCTACTTTGTTGAGCACGGCAAACGGCATCGCAGGATACTCCATAATGTTACTCCACTTTTTTCTATATGCTTTTCCCTACGTAGTAGTTGTTCAAGTGTAGTTATTCTTCTAATAAATAACGTTAATTACAACAATTATTGCCACTGCGCTTCGTCGACAAAACTTGCTTAAACGATAACGACCTCATCTCGACCGTAATGCTACCCTCCATCCAAATATTGCACGCTGCCAACGCTGCTTGGGATAGTCCACGCGAAACGCGAATGAAATACCACTAACGTAGGGGCATTGCAAATGATGCTTGGATTTTTAACCCACGCAAACTGAGATTGACTCTTAAGGGTTCCTTTTTTAGGTACTGGCGAATTTGAAATAAAATGATTACCTAGAAAAATGCAATGAAAACTAGAGCTAACAAGCCGCACAATTGAGGTATATATTCGCTGTCATCTCTACAGATAATCTGTCTGTCGGAATCAAACGAAAGAAACGGGGCATTTATTCCACAGCACATTGTCTCCGTAACCCTCTTCCCGGTGTAATTACACGGGTTTATCTGCTTTGGCTTTTGCGCTTACAAATGGGACAAGAAAACAATACTGGCTAAACGTTTTTATCCATTAGGGATTACGACTTACGCACGCAGCAATGATGGCTTTTAAAATACTGAAAACGCTAAACACCAGGCATATCATAAACATGTAGTCGTACTCGAGCTTTTTACTTCATTCATCGCGGTATCCCTTGAGGGTATCTGCTAATAGAGTAATATCATTTAAAACTTTATATCAAAACGAGTGCACCAAACTTCTGCTTTCATGTCATTTACCCATGCCGAAAGGCAGGCTACAACGAGAAGGTTTTGGCTTTATTGACATTTCATAAATGTTATTATGAAGTGAGTTGAGAACAACTTTGGTAATAATGAAAATAAAACAACCAAAGCTTCCTATTTTAGTTTCGATGTTCTTCCTGCGTTAATGGCGTGACCTAGAAGGACATTGTCGTACGGGAAAGCACAAGCAACCTCATCTTCATGATCAAGCAAGCACCCACAAGGAAATCAAATGCCAAGCATTTGTTTTCGTATGAATAAAGGCACAAAAATGTGGCAGCGAGCAAGGAGGAAAACCGAAAGTTCTGCTGAGTCACAAGCAGAGAAAAGGATTTTTGAAAATATGTAACACTTTTATTTTTGACTGGTGACTGAAAATAGGTATTCCCGTTACCTAACCTGAATTGGGTTACCAGACAGGACACACACTGACAGCTTGGGTAGGCCAAAGACTGGGGCAATGGTACTATAGCCCACGTCACTGCTTGACGTGAGAAATTTTACATCACATATAATCCGTTTCAAGTACTTTTACTCCTTTTTTCAGCCTGATGATGGCCAAACCCTACAGTATAAGTTATTGGGAGTATGTATGAGAGATACAAAGGTAAATCCTTTGACGTACCTTAAGGCCACAGGATTAGGCACGCATTGCATTGTTCATATAAAGGGTACAACAAGTAACGCTTGCTCACCTAATACATACTTTTTGTGTCGCGATTGATTCATTTTCAATGACGGTAACCCTGTTTGTGAGTGAACAGAAGTAACTTTATCAGAGGCGTGGATCGCCGTTGACCAAACTGCAAATATCATCGGAACATGTGAGTGTTCATGCAAAAAATAATAATGACACGCAAATTGTATTCGTCACAATTCCTAGAATCCTGGTCATAATATTGATTTGAAGACAAAGATATTTTTTAGGCATTCAAGCATTTCCCACTACCCTGCAGTACAAATCAATGTCGTTGAATAAAACCGGACCAGTTTGATACGAACTTCTTACAACGGCACAATCACGTGGCGTCCTAAAGTACGCTAATAACCCAAACAGAAGAAACGGTACAAATCCAAACAACCCCAGCAAATCCCGCAGGTCAAATAAACATGTGGCTTGAATTGAAAGCGACAAAAAGTCTAGTGGTGAATGAATCAATGCAAAAAGTAACAGTAGGCAACTCTTCGGTAGGTATCTATCATGCATGCAATATAACATCCTTGAGAATGCACTTAAACAGCGGCTCATCCACCCCACCGACCGACTGCCGTGCGTGTATAACCTACTGTAGTAGAATGGTGAATTTTGAAAGAGATATAACAGTAATCTTTGTGTGCTGTGTATTACACACACAGACACACACAGCAAGCAAAATCCTATGCCACTTTCTTTATGTATCCATAGCCCGGCTCTGTGTTTGTAAACAGTGTTTAACGGGCCGACAAAGTGAGGCCGTTCATACCGTGTTACGAACGACAAGGTAAAGTAAGTAAAACTTGCATTATTGAAAGTGCTAAATTCTGGTGAGATGAGAGCAGGAGTACACGAGTACGAAAAGTAAGGAAAACTCAAGGAATGAAAAAGAACGAGTCATAATTGTGAATCAGTCCGTGAAAAGGACGTTTGCACTTTTATACTGATACAACCCCCTATTTTACAACATCGGCGCGGTTTACATACTTTTGCGTATACTCACTTCCACCGTCAGCAGCAGCAGTTGATTCTCTGAAAATTCACGAAATCTGAAACGGCTTCATTTTTCAATCGAAATTACAATTACCTCTATCAAATATGGGATAGTGGATTGGATAGAGGGAAAAATTGTAAAACGTGTATCATATTCATTCACTCTTGTTGTTTTCTTTACATGAATGTAATGCGTACCTCTCCGAAGAACAACCCTGGGAAGACATATAATATATTCCTGTATATGTTGTTTCATTATGCTAAATATATAACTTGCGTAGATAATGCTCCCTTTTTAGTAGTACCAGCCGCAAAAATATATTTGCTGATTCGTCCATTTTTTATGAAAGAAAGAAACGTTGTAAGGGTATTTTAGTGGTGACGAGTTTTACTTAACTCTTTTTTTCAATCGCTTGCTTCGCTGGTTGTAGAAGTGGTGGTAGAAGAAGAAATATTCTATAGAGAGCTTATCTCTTCTCGGCAATTTTCTGTAGAAATGTGTGCTGCAACGTACGTAACGTAGAGTATAGGATTGGAGTGAAACCTCGATTTTCATCTTCATTCAGTCAGTCATCATCCATCATCTTATTATCCTTATCGTTATTATATTTTGTAGCTGAATGATTACATATATTTTTGACTGCTGATTGCATACTCCTATACATCCATTCCATTTTGGGGAGATTTTTTAGCCTATTCTTAAATATATAAGCTGACCAAAAACGTATAAGAAAATGAAAATAGATTCTTTTTCTGGGGGAAAATGTGGACGCATATTACGAAAAACAAGGCAATCGGTATTTTATCTCGTACACAGAAAACAGAAACACAGGGGACGAAATAAGAATGAGACGTATCTTTTTATAACCTCCATCTTAACTCCAAGCTACTACCCCTTTCAATTATGCATTCGTATTTCGCCATACATAATTAATGATGATTTTTAGATGACATCTCAGATAGACTTGTAAATTTGTGACAAGACCATACATATTCATAGGGGCCCACGACCACGCAGAGCAGACTGATATAGAAAGGCCAGTGAGTGTTGGAGAGCGAAGAAAAAACTCGTGCAAAATGAAAAATTTTCTCTTTCTAGTAATCAAATCAAGACAAGCCAAAAACAAACCTTGATTGCGTACTCACTTGGCTACTACGTTTTTGGCTTTATGATCATCATGATCACATAACATTACGGATACTGTAGATTTCAAAACATCATAATATAACTGCTAATAAAATTCAATAAAAAAACTTTTTCTTTGAAAATATGTTACGAATATATGAACAAGGGTATAGTCTAATACTTTAATCAGTGCAATAATATCGCACAAGCAAGACACTATATAGCTAGACAGTATTCACAGTATATATATCTATGTATATTCTTTAAATGTGCATTGCTCTTCCGTCTTGTGAGAGGTGCAACGTGGTTTAAGGTTTATAAAACACATTGCTGGAATGAGTTAGTTTGCTTAACCATGCAAGGTTATTGCCTTGAGATTGCTACAGTTGATTTTTTAAGGAACACTATCTTTGATAATGATAATGAATGCGTGGCGACTGGCGTTGCAATACTGACATGTCTTTTCTTCGTACTAGAATTAAATTCAGAATGTGATACTGCTCAGGCAGTTTTTTTTTACCTCATGCAGAGCATTCCTTTTTACTCTTCCTTATTTATTGTGGTAGTCTCCTTGCCGTGAATTTACGATAGAAAAGGCTCTATCGCGAATTACACTAGTGCAAAAAAAGAGAGCAACCCTTTCTGCAAAAATGCGTGGTTGTGGCGTATGAATGCCTGTACAAGTAGCTTTATTACAAGGACACACAACGTGGTTTGCTTCTGGTTGGTTGCAACCAGAGCAGCAGATTTTTGTGAACAAAAAGGCACGAAATTTTTGAGAGACTCGCCTTTTCTTTGTTGGCTTTTTGGTTTAATTGCTGATTTTTGCTAGAATTTATAAGATTCGTTTTTGTATCAATAACACTGTGTTGTTGTCAGTTGACTTTGGCTAAGGCTTTCCTGATTTTTTTTCTCCTCTAACAGACTTCAGATGACTTTTTGCTGGCTGTCTAGTTACTTCTAAACCAAATTAATTAGTATATACTAGCGTAGACTTTTGCTTACCTGCTGAGAGCAACAAATAAAATCCAATTATTTTTCCAACAAGTCGTCTGGCTGGAGAATGGATGATTTGAAATAAATTTTTAGGAAATCCTTGGACTACGAAGAAGGTTGAGTGGCACAAAACAGGGCAGAAAAACAATCCAATAATGGAATTTTCCTTTGTGGGATATTTTTCGGAATTAACTGGAAAAACAACGTATATATCCAATTTAGTTTCGAGAGTTTCCCGAAGGTGTACTAATTTTCAAGTTGTTTCAATATAGAGACTATATTTCGATGTAGTTTAAGCACCAAATGACAACACGAATTCCAGAAACAGCCTACTTTCCTCCTTTCTCCGACGTAATTACAAGTAGTCTATCCAGGATAATTAGGGATACAATTTTGAGTAGGTTGCGCTTGAGAATTGTTAGGCAGGTTAGAATTGATCCAGAGATGACAATCTCTGAAATGGAAACTCACAATAAAAATCACTTCTCGCGAAGTTATCCAATTAGTTGGATCCTCTCCTCACATGTAAACTCCTCGCATATATTATATATAATATATAGTGCAGCCTAACTTCAAATAGAAACTGCTCAGATGTTAGATATTATGTACTTTTGCAAGGCAGGCTTTCGGCTTGCTTGTTGCTGTCTGCCTTCGGTGACCATCAACAAACAGACCCAGAGGTGAACTGAGAGTACTGATCAAAGAGGTAAGACAAATTTGAAAAAATGATGTCTGTATAACCCATACACATAAGGGCTGAGCAATTTTTTAGTTAACTAACTTTAAAGAGAGTGGCATTCACATCTCAATGTGGATAGATACAGGACGCCATGTGCACGCTACAAGTGAGAGAAGGATAGCTCCCTTGAGTTTATAAACTGATGAAAGCATCATACTATATTCTTTGCTCTGAGTATTGCACATTTTGCTCAAAATGCATTTTGACCATTTGGTACTCCTCCTCTACAATGACTTAGCCACCGCGATTATATATAACTTATCGTTACGAGCAAAGCGTAAAATACAGTAGCCGATATGGCGAAGTTAATGTATGGCCAAGATAAGGGGAAACAAAGAGATGAGAAGAAGTAAAGGGGATGCATGCCTTCTTTCTAACGTAAGAAGCATATACACGCCATGTGAGTTTCGTATTTCTTATGATCTATCAAAAAAGTATCGCGGTGGGATTCAGATAAGCGTAGTAGTATATACAAAGCGTTTGCTACTATGCTACTTATTTTGAGAGCTCAAGGTATCTTAAAATGGTAGGGATATATTGGTAATAGTAAATTGAATGGAAAAAGTGAGATACTATACAGCATGTATTTAGATGAGTGTTATATATTAGCTATAAATAAGATTGCGTATTATTGAAAACGAGAATTGAGGAGGGTTCGACATCATCATCGCGATGCCAAGAGGAAAGGGTGGTAACCAACTTTACTCTTGGGCAAAATTATATGCTCACAAAATGTAGAGTGTATATTATGATGTGGATCTGTGTGGTATACTAAATCCAATGGGGATGATGAGGGTTGTTGCTGTTATGTGAAACAAGAACGTGTAAAGCAAGGTGGTAGCTGGTCTCCGACAACTGATTGCTTTTAAAGCGTGTATATCCACTCACAATAAAAGAAAAAGGTGAGAACGTATGCATCCTAAATCCCACAATAAAATTCTATCTGTATCAGTCAGTCACCCAGTCAGTCAGCCTCAACTCAGCTCACTCAGTCATCAGCATCATCAATATCACATCATGGCAAAAAGTAACTGTGTGACTGGGTAAACTCACTGTTCGAAAGAAAATATATTACAAAAGGAAATTGTATTGTTGACTATGTAAATGTCGACGTATATAGAAACATGCTTTTCTTATGGTGGCGTTTACGGTGTATTTCATTCGATATGGAGGATTACGCTCTCATCATGAAAAACTGTTCATTCGACTTGATGAACCGCACCCCGTTTTCTGCTCGGCTGAAAGGTATCAGTTTTGAGGTGGATGTGTAATGGATACGTAACACAGACTAGATGGCTAGATGAGGTGCTTTAATAATGTGTTTAAAAAATGTCATACGCATGCATACCTGACACAAAACTATCCTTTAACGAACTGGCTAAAACTATATATCGTACATTGTGTATGCAAGCATCTCCACCCTTTTACTTCTTGGCTTTTTCTTTATATTTTTTTCGCTGTCGATTACTTACCTACTGTGTTTTCAAGCAAAAAAATTGCATTGGAACTTGGATGCTAGTAATGTATTTGTATTTTTGTATCCATATATATTTAACCATATTAAAAATATTAAAAGGTTATCGTTCGTATCGTTTTCTTTGTGTAATTACAATTAGCGTATGTCGCGACGAAGGAAATTTGAGATTACAAGAACAGCGTGCGAATGCAAATGCGATCATTTTTTCGTCCAGCTTAATAATTCTAACTTTTGGTTAAGGTTAGGTACCTTTATGACTAGAGGAGGATAGCAAGATGTAGCAAGCCAGTTGATCCATATACGTATATAATGCTGAATTTTTCCAAGTATAATACTTGAAGATTCAGCCCTTGTCACTTTTTTGCTGATATGACGTACCACCTTTGATTTCAAGAATAGTCCACTTGTCTGGATTTTTCCAACCATCATTGGGAAAAAGTCGGCTAAGGAAATTGGAAAGTGGACACATTAACGAGCGAGCAATGTTACTCGCACAAAAATTAATACAAAAACAAACTTGAACCGAAATCGCTCACTTCTCTGAATATATTTATTTGAATCGACTTTATTCACCTTGAAAAATCAATCAACCAAACACTCCATTTGAGATTGTTGACAGGTCCACTATACGATTTTTTTCAGATTATTCCCAATTAATATACGCTTCCACGGTCATCATGCCTTACAATAAGTCATTACTCATTAGTGTCACAGTAATGGCGCTTGCAATTGGCTCATTACACCCTTTATTGAGGGGACACTCAAAGCACTTGGACTATTCGAAGAAAAATCCGTACACTTATTCCCTTTATATATGAACTTCGTTTCATCAGTTAATTGAGAGAGCGCTGCTTAAAGCCACATGATGTTCTCACTTTGTATAGAGTAGTAGTACTCAAATGTCACTTGTCATTTTGACACATAATATTTGTTTCACGCTGCAATACATTTTCTATTTGTGGTGAATGGCTCGGCTCAGGTAAAAGTAACAAGCAGGCATCTGAGCAAAAAGTGATAAGCAGACCAACAATGACTTGCAAACAGCAAAAAGCGATTATGCTAAATACATATAATTGACAAAATGCTTGGGAGGAATGAACTGAAACGGCAAAAAAAAACTTTTGTCTTTATACCCTATCCGTGCTGCCAGTGTCAACAAAAAGCTTATTTTACAAATCGTTGTTGCATTGTGTAAAAAAATTGTAGTTAAAATCACGAAAATGCATTTATCCCCGTTTTGAAAAAAATATACCTAATTCTGTTTCCTTGCTTATCATCCACTTCGTGTCATTCCTGTTCACGTATTTAGAGCACACGGCAAAAACTTTGCGTATCAGTTCAGGTTTTCATGCAAACCCAATCGTGACGCTGAATGCTGAGGTACCAAGAAAATCGTAAACGGTTGTGCAGCGATGATTCATAAAATTGATAGATACATTTCCATCATACCGTGCACACTACTAGTTCACTAGTTCAGTGAATCTAACCTTTAAGCAGTCATTACGACAAATTACTTCATTCCCTTGAACCTTAAAGACACCAAAAATGTTTAGCTGGGTCTACAGGTAAAACCCAAACTCACTTTTCACGCCGAAGCTCAACTGAAGCTGTAATAATCTTTCGTTCATGCTAGAAAATCGGCCTTGCAGAAAAGTAGGAGCGTTTATACTCCCTAGCAGATTATTTCATTACGTGGATTAGTCAATAGTCAGTGTGCACCGTATAATATATATCAAATACGACAAAAAATGTGTGCCAATAGGAATCAATGATGATGAATTGGGAGATGTATGCCTGTAAACGTTCACATAAAACCCCTTTTCGATAGGTACGTAATACCCCATACTACCACACTGACATTGCCGTCCATCAAACTTATCTGTGGTTTAACATTACATATCATATATTTATCCTGTTTCACTCACACTTTAAAGGTTACCCCTCCTGTACAGTAAGCGTGTGGTGGGAGTGGGTAGTCAAAATGAGGCTAGGGTACATAATATTAAGCGTTTTTAAGATTATCGTGTAAACTCAGATGAGATGGCCCCAATTGATTGAAAATATCCGCAGGATTTTTCTTCAACTCGTGTACATCATGTATTCCTTCTCTGGTGCAAAAATTCCTCTTTCCCTTTTTTCCCGCAGACCTTGCTTTACATTTTTATTGCCACTTTTGTTCGAAAAGGGCCTGCAATAAAAATTGCTAAAGGTAAGAGTAACAGGGCGCAGCAGTTTCCCCTTGAAGATGAGTGTAGCGAAAATATACGGTGTGGGGAGAACTAGCAGTTTCCTCAGCAGAGTTCAGGTAATAACCAGCAATTTGTTTCTGATAAAGATGGCTGATAGGGCGAGCCCTGTCTCAACCCTTGATAGAGTTCATAGTAGTACAGCAGTGACTTTTTCATTTTAAAAGTTGCTATAATACTTTTTCCTTTAAGGTAAAATTAACATTCCGATCGATGATATCGAAAGTGTATTATGATTCATAGCACTCAACTCAAACACTTGATGCGATATCGTATGCCGATCTAAGGTGTATTTAATTTTATGAAAACGAGCTTGATTTCATTATGTTAGTTAGACTGAATGCGAGCTCTTACTCATTGTTGATGCAATCCAGATAAATGTATGACTGCGTCATAGAGTTCGTTCAGAGTCGACGGGGAATCATTGGTTTTACTACCTATGCCAACTTGATACCTATGTAAATTGAAGATTAGCAATTATATAATAATCTTGATGAATGCTTATCCTTCTTATGCACAACAGCGCATAACTTGATTGTGCTCATGTTTCTCTTTTAATTACAGTTCAAGTCGCTAGTTGTTTCAATACTTTGAGCAAATAAAAAAACTAATATTTCGTATTGAGTTGGAGAATCATAAGACAGTATATATTGTACATTGCACATAAGATAATATATTGAAGTTGCAATATGACTTTGAACTAACAAACCTTTGGGATTAGTTTTGAAATCCTGCCGATAGGAGAGCCGTACACACTTGGGTTTCATAACGGAACTTGAGAAGCTTCTGAAATAGACAATCCGTCTAGATATGATCAATGGGTTAGCGAGTATCATTTGTTTTTTATCGGTCGTATTGCATATACTACAAGATTTTGTCATGCGCACTTGACTTTCTCGACGAATGACTTTTAAATTGAAATTGTTGACCAAGAACTGTCTAGAATTTACATGTATATATCGTCACATTTCCTAAGACATAGATAGACATGACAAGTTTAAGACCATCGCTACCATCGGAATCAGTAGACATTAAAGTACCATGTTTTTGATAACAAAGGAAAGATTTGAAGCGAGGAGTGTGCCGACCAACGGTCGAGGGACCGTTGACCATCTTGATAGGAAAATTATGTTATCAGAAACATGCGTACTTTATCGGTTATGTTGAAAGTTTACAAGACAGGAATGACAGGATGACACAAGAGTATAATGTACTGCGTGTAGCGCGTTTGACTTCAGTCGAAGGCATGGCGAGTTGGTATTGTTTAAATCATGAGACATGATTGAGCCATTGATCATGTTTTGCAGATTTCATAAAACACTAAATTTTTCATTTATAAAATGCGATTTTGTAATTCGTATAATCTATTGGAGATGTGGAAATGTAACTAATATGCTCATGAAAGCGAAATCCTCGTTTTTCATTCCAGATTGCTGTGCAATGCGGACTGAGAAACTATGCTATGGTGGACTGAGAAACCATATGGAGCTGGTTAGGCCGACTTGTTAGTTCGATGGATTATAAGATGGAGCTGGCATTATTACCTATTTTACCAAATTCCTATTAAATAAGCAAACTGGTAACAACTATTTATATGCTACAATAATTAGCGTACACGTGCTTTAAGATTATAGCTCACAAGTAAAACCTACACATGTTTCCTCTTGTTATTATTATTAATAATGCCAATTTCATTTGTGTTTAACTTAGGAATTTGGTAAATACGCAAAACCTATGTTTAAGGAATGATTTAGTCTCAGAATTGTCATTTGATTGCTTCTACTACACCTTTCTTAAAATGAAACTACATACTACATATTACACTACTTATATAATTTTAAGATGATTTTTTAACGAATTTTCCACTGCAGACTGTTCTCAGGTTGTTTTAATTTTTTATTGCAAGGTTCGTTGAGAATATTTCTTGTTTGCTTGAAACGCATGTTGTATGCTCTGAGCGTAATCACTAATCAGAATAGTTCATAAAGTTGTCACTTATATATTCTCTCAGTATAGTCTTGTGAAACTGTCCGTGGCAGAGTTGTAATTAGTGATAACTCTGAAAAAAAGATGTATGGTGTGATTTTTTCAATGCTAATTGAATAGTCACACTAGTCGCAGCCACAAACGATGAACAACTCTATGCATGTAAATCCTTGTGTATATATTATGGGTCTATTATTTGTGAATAGGTATATAACCATAAGTTCATTGCAGATTGCTAGTATAAGTGAATGCCATTTTTTTCCATCGGTATTTGTATTTATGATAAAATTCCCGTGAGAGAATTGGATCAGTTATTCTTGCACTGTACCTAAAGGAATATATATAAGCGGTTCTAAAAAGTAGTTTCTGTGTACAACAGTCAGCACGTAGCGCAGTACTAACAAAAGGGTTGTAATTGTAACAACAGTCAGAAGTCATTGCAAACGCTAATCATCCAATACACAGATAATCTAGACTACTGAGGACTTTGAAGACTAACAATAGCAATACAATAAGTACACTTACCTTCACTAATATAAAGTGAGAAATATGATTTGCAAAAGTTTATATACCTATAGCATTTACTAGCAGGCTACAGCTACACGAACGAGTAATGGAGATGATCAATTCTATGAGTGATGTTACACTCCTTTGGTGTCAGCGTGCACGTGGTTGATTGTTTATGGTCTCTGTACAGAAATTTCAAATTAACGTAAAATATTCAAAACAGAAAATTAAATACTTAAAATACCTATTTTTGTGGAAGCAACGGACTGCAAGTAAAAAACGTATAAAACATGCGACTTTACTTTTTAAAAGTGTAACAGCGTAATGCCCCTCGTTTAACATGACAATGTGGGATATGCCTAATATACCGTATACACTAGAGCGCATGTAATAATGTAGTTCTACATTATATAGGTGTGTAGGGTTTGGTGATGTTTTTGTGACGTTTTTAATGCCAATAATGGAAAATGACTTGTAGACATGCTCCCCCAGCGCAAAGTAATTTTCCTGCAAAATTCAGCAGAATGTCAACTTAAAAATGAGAAATTAATGGGAAACCAGACAAGCCCTACATATTTATTACGTCATACGACATATACTACATTTATAGGTCATCATCATGATGAATGGAAGTAAATTGTGATGTATGAATATACTGCAGCCATCCTTTCAACATGCAATTGTCAATTTTCTTACGTGGAGAGCATAATGGCACATAATAGTGTTCTTGAAACATGTGAAATAGGTAAAGTAAAACAAGAGATTACTATTATAATGAGGAGTGCTCGAGTGTCATATGTTCGTAATGCAAGTGTAAACAGGGAATGACTAAAGCGATGCGATGAACAATAAGATCTCCATGTTATTAAATCAGCAGGGGGTATATATCATAAAATCGTAAAGCACATGGTCATCAACCAATTAATTCCTGGTGATTGGCCACTGAAAGTAAAATGAAAGTGAAGGGGTGCCTGCAACTGAGCCGGCGGAGTTCATGGATTACTGATTACGGAAAGTCTGAATCATCACGGGGCAACGTGAATCAGCCGTAAATTATCTGGAGCACCGTTCCCCCTCAGAATGACCTTGTCAACGTTGAAGATTTTTACCTTAAAGTCACAAAACAAGTTTAAATTTTATGTAGCATTGCAAATGATGACAGGCCTGAACATATTTTTCTTGTTTATACCTCCACAGTGGCCATGTTGCTGACTGGCGTCACAAAATCCGACAAAAACATTGACGGATTCTCTCGCTCGTCCGGAACCGCCGGCCTGTCAAATGGATAACCTAAAAGGAAAGTTCATTATGAGAAATTCATTAGGTAGGGTGCATGGATCCCCATTGTCAACATAAAAATAGAGGGGAAATATAGCAGCATGATGGAGATGGGTTTCATATAAAAAGGATTAAATGGTACCCATAGGTCTAGCATCAGGGATTTTATCATCAATCAAGCCACAATAGCTAATGGAATCCCGACAAGTCCCTTTAGCGGTTAAAGTTCCAAGTTTGCGTTTACTTGAAGGAACTTGGTCAATCTGGCCGTTGGTGAGCATCACAAACAAGTCAAATGGCATTCCTTTCAGGGTGCCTCGTGGGAGGAGGAGGTGGTCTGGCCAACCGCAACTGCAAATGGCTTGAGCACGACTCAATGTAGTGATATCCCTTTCAATCTCTCGGAATGTTTGCGACCATGGGACGGTAAGAGTGGAGTCTTCGGATTTCTGAACAATCATGTTTTCACCAGGACGAACTATATTTGTTAAACATAAAATACGTACTCTATCAACAATCTCTCTCTAGTAAAATCGCACATTTAAAATTGTTTTACGAGATGTGGATTTTACGAGTAGTTGTGAATTTGTCCATTTCAAAAAATAAAATCCGCTGTTGGAAGAATGGCATTTTGTCTCCATTTTCGTCATACTTGGGAGCCATAAAAATTCGAACTGTGGCTTGGACATCGTTGTTCAATCTATTAATAGCCTGATAATAATAATAATGGTTTAGTAATAATTTGATATAATATCCATCTCCATAATCGTAGGTAGTTTACATTACCCGAATCCGATAGGTGAATGGTACATGCTGCAAATGCGTTGCACGAACCCACACGGAATCCAAGCCGTTCAAGGATGTCCGACCAAAATCAAGACCCCGCGATAACTCTATGTCACTTTGCATCCAGTGAGTTACTAAATTATTCACAGGGTTTAGATTGGTCGGAATACGCCTCTCTTCACCACTAACCATTTGAATCTCTTGTATTGTAACTCCAGTCCATTGCAACTGTATCGTATCGAGTCCCACCCAAGTACAAGTAAAAGGTTATCATCGCTAATTGCATGTTACAAAATAGACTACAATACCTTGGAGGAGACTTACATTTTCATGAGAATAAGGTTGTAAGTAGTCCTTCTGCCTTTGGCTAATGAGGTCTAGGAATCTGTGCCACCGGTAAAATATAGCATCACGCATGGATCCCGCAGCAAGAAACATGATACCTGGAGGTTCCTATGAAAAATTGGGATGCATACCGCTCTTAGAAATTTTCCTCAGAATGTGTCGTCATGAAAGGGAATTGATTGGATTTTCTGTGTGTTTCTCACTACGTGCATCGATTTACAACCTTATACCGGAAATCAGGATCATGTATTACTCCAATTCCGCTGTGTCCAAGATTGTGGGCGATTCCGAAAAACCTTCTGTTTGGACTATCCAAACTCGACTCCCACATTGTAGTCACTACATCTATTCCAGTTTCTGTTCTCAGGTCAATCCTACCACCGGATTCCTACGCAAAAGGATACTCCATTGGAAACGAGGCTGAAAGGGGCTCAAAACCAACCAATTATTAGGTAAAGGATTTTCATTTCATTGGAACCTGAATAGCAAATCCGGCATCAATTGCTTCAATCACTCTGCTGATCCATGCCCGGAGCTCAGATATTGTTGCCTTTCCTAGGAAATTAGTACAATCATGTTACATATCCGCCAAACAACTGTGCATTTTAGTGTATTTTTGCAAAATTAAATTTATGTAATCAGTTTTCCACATTTTGATATAGAATACAACCCTTGGCCATTTTACAATAGGTTTGTTTGTCCCTTACTGTTTGTTCCAGGGTCACGATTTCGATCGAAATCCTGAAGATAATGGTTACAATCCCTATTTAAATCTATTTAATCCAGAATGCAGAATGCCCACTGCCCCAAAATACAATATGTAATATACCCAATACCTTTAAAACACTGTTTTCTTGGCGTCCGGCAAAATGGATACCAGATTGTTGTAAGGTCAATTTTGGAAAACATGCTTCCTCAATAACGTTACTCAAAAAGTTAATTGGAGCAACTCGATTCAAACCGTTGGCCAACCTCTCGGAGTCATACCTTTTTTGACCAAAACCACTTGCATTTGAATCATTTCAATTCTATTCAAGATATGATATTATGTGGATCAACCCTATTCTACCTTGCAAGCATGCCGTGATGCATGTAGTAAAAAATTTCCCCTTTTCTGTCCACCGTTCCTTTGGGTGCAAGGGGTGGATTGACAAGATGCCAATGCCAGTGATGAGAATTGACTCCAACATCTTCCATGAAGTATGCCAACTTGTGATTTGGATTCAGATCACTCCCCGAGAAGTTTTTATCGATCACAATTATTCCCTATGAGGAGGTGTTATATTCATGTATGGTCTTGTTAGTAAAGTTGGCAACCTGGAAAGTTCATATTGATCTAATTCCAATTGATGTATCTTACCCGATTTATGGAAGGCAGTGTTGCTTCCTTCACGGCCGCTCTCCACACCACATGTTCAATAAACAGGTCCGGCATCACCTCCACGATTAGAGGAACACGAAACCCACGCATATCAGGTCGGCGAAGAATGGCTTTGATGTAGGAGTAAACCCACAAGTGCGGATTTACCGAGTCTCTGCAAAGTGCGCATGCATTAAAAAAGTCCCCTCGATTCGGCTGACCTGCATTTTCAAATGTTTACATAACTGATTGTTTGCATTCCACATGGCACTGACAATTTTGTGTGTATTTTAAGTTAACATGTTGTAACACAAACTTAAAAGAATTTTAGTTAGTTCATCGGCTGTTTGAAGATGCGGCTCGTGCATCTCGCTAAACGCCACATTTTTTGGGACGGCTTTCCGAATAGACGTTAAATCATACGGGACACTTGTCTTGTAGACGGGGACTTCTACAATTTTAACGGACGGAGGGATCAGCTTTCGTAGTTCTACCATGGCTCTAGCTTCATGAGGTTTCTGATACAAGGACAAGAAATTATGTTGTATTTGTGCTAAAATGTAGGATGTAGGGAGCATACAAACGTACCAAGTGATCTGCAGGCAGATTGTAAAAATACTTGGTGGAACCATGACCTTTCGGTCCACGGTATAATGGCTCGGTAATTCTCTCCAACAAACAAGTGAATTTCAGCTCTTCGTGGTAATCCATTATTACTTATGCAATATTGTATTCACTGGTTGGATTATGTAGTAGTAATGAACTAACAATAGCAAAAGACGAGCCTATTTTACCTAGTTTTATAATTTTTTATAATTCGAAATCGTCCACCATTTGAACTAAAACCGGTAAAGTGTGGTTTCCCCTGATTTTTTATTTTAAAGTACACCATTTAAACTTAACATCCGGTTATTTTTTAAGTTTATTTGTGGTGAAAGGATGGAATATATTCAATTATATTGCAGCCAATGATTTTTTTTTCAAATATGTAGAACCACGTCCGCTGTGTTAACTTGCTCAGTACTTCGATCACTTAGATTTATTCTACAATAAAGTGCGGATTCCATGTGTCATTATTAGTCCCGATCAGATAAATAAAAAACTAAATATCTCAAAAGGCAAGCAGTGGCGGTGGCATAACGGTTTATAAAGGTTTTGGCACAAGGGAAATATTCAATTTGCGCTTGTGTGGTCAGCGCTATGAATCCTAAATTAATTCTTGAAAAGTCAAAATTCTTTAAATCAATCTGCTTCGTCAAACCAACAATTCCGTTGAAACTACGCAGCCATTTGTGATAAGGTAACACACGTTCATGTTTATTAGCAATCCAGCCATTAACCAAGTGGAACTGTCTGTCCTCTGTGCATGGCACCCGTTTGGAGTGTAATGGATGAAACTCTGAATTCAGGAATGGCAGCTTGATAATTTCATCTTTTAAAGGGGGAGTGCTGCAATATGTGCATTATAGGATTTCCATGAATTTTAATGAAATGCAAATGACATGCCTGTCATGAGTTTTTTGCTGTTGACAAAAACAAAGAACTTATCAGAAAATCCACGTCCGCACATGCAAAACTTGCGGCTACTAGAACAATTTGGTTGTCTTAATTCAATTATGGATTTAAAAAAATCTATAACCACGTCCGCTTCTTATTGTGCACTCGTGTGTGAACTCTTTACAGTCAAAGACATTATCGGCAGTGATGCAATAGTGGGTAACTTATAGCTTTTCTATGTGGTTGGAAAATCATTTATCTCGTTATTATTAATGATGTAAAATACACAGGCCTATAATCGCAAACAGGTAACGTTAATAGCATTAATTCCCAAATGAACCAACTTGAAAACATTTTTTGAAAAAGGTCAAAAGGACGAAGGCATAATGTGACACATATGCATTACATGACACGATGACGTGTACCAAAGTTACATGTTACACCATCGGGACAGGGTATACTGGTAAAAACTACAACTACACGCCTGTATAGTTTTCACAATTTTGGTGGAACGGAAAGATTTTATTTCACAGAATCACAGTTTCTCCCTTCCGTTCGCTGGGGAAAGGGCTTGATAATGTTGTGTAATGCCATATTATAATAGTTTAGGGTGACTTTTTCATTTCCTTTTGTAACACCACAACCGGTAAGATATGTTGATTCTCAAAGTACAAGAAAACACTCATGGAAAAAAGGGGATTGCATGTCCAGGATATCTTTATGGTGAAATGCATATATATGCTTTTTTTTGTGGTGCATGTTTGCTGCATGGTTCCCATTCCCATCCCACTTCTTGATTTTTCTTCCCTTCAATTTGAATTTGATGTGACTCGACTCACTTTTTCATTTCCGTTTATTACCTACTTGCAAATAACTTGGAAGAAAACTTGGTTCATTCCTGTTGTATTTTAAAATGGGATTGACCATGGGTTTTCCAAAACTGGATTTGGCAAGCAGTTTGCCGTATTATACGCCACACACAAACACCATAATATTTTCTTTACCTTTAGGTTCTTGGAATAGAACTCTGCCTGGTCTCCGCCTGGCTGCTTAAAGTAATAACGGGGAAGTTTTGGTGGTAAATCAAATACAAAAATGTTTACGTACAGCTGTGGAGATGGACTTGTTTCCAAACTAAGTTTTATGACCTGTACACTCCTGCCTCGTATTTAATATGAGCAAGACAAAATCCTCGGCCAGTCATTTTAAAAGGCACATGCAAACTCACACAGGCCAGGCCCACTGTGGACTTGCCAACATTTACATTTTGCTCTAGAAAATGTGTGCAGTCACGAAAAGAGTTCATATACTATGTCAAGATTATGCATTTAATTCGTGTCATATTTAATTTAATCCAGTGAGATTTATGGAACTGTATTAGCGCGCAACAGCAATAAATTTAATGCTCCACTATGCATTTCCTAACTGTTTATATGTCTTTTTCACTCAGAGGAAAAGCATTCTTTACACGGGTTTATGCACCCAAAAATTATGTCACAAGTAAGGGGAATGTGCTTTAATTTATACGTGCGTACACATGTCACCAGTCAAGACGAATAAAGTCTAGAAGAAGACTACATATACTAAATACTGCACAGATTTTCTCGCTGGAGAAAAATCCTTCATTGCCTCGTCCTACTCGCCTTTTTCGAGGCTTTTTGGAAGCCATTTATGCACATTTAATTTGAGACCGGAAAGGATGAATGA
>JAANSN010003157.1:0-19956 GCA_036850665.1 Dicranocentrus wangi | reverse complement strand
AATTCTAAGGCACCCTCTGTTTGGATAGATCTTGTTTTACATTCATGAGCAGACTACATTCAACTTTCTGTATTTACATTGTTACACGTGTATGCATCCAACCTTTCATCTAACAAGCTGGTCCTTTCAGGGACGCTCAATTTATGCCTTCAACCTAAAAAATCTATTTATTTATTGCTTATACCTTGTCAATTTATATGGCATAGGCATGTAGCCGGATCGAACAGCTATTGACGCAGATGACTCTAAACCATCCGCCATCAGATAATTTCCTAACTGTCGGAAGAAGGTTGCTCCGGCTCAAGCTAATAATCTGTCGAGTTACACAGATAGCGAATTTTTTTCTTCTCCACCATGATTGAATCTTCTTATGTCATGTCTTTGGCAAACAAACTCAGATTACATATCCCTCAGAAAATTGACAACCCTTCCGGAAATTAAAAATCTTGTTGAAATATATAATCCCTCTATTCACAACATGCTTATGCTTACACGTAGGAGGATAGAGAGTATAGGGGCACAAGGTGAAACTGGAATCAGGGCATGGGCCTTCCCTGGGAAATTAATTTTTCCTACTTATTTCCGTAAAATATTAAAAGCCCAGAAAACATAAAGGAGTTCTTTTCACCATCTCAGACAGGATAAAGGGAAAAGACCAACAAAGAAACCAACTTGTTTTTCTCTAATAATAGCAACAAGAACATTTTAAGCATATACATACACGTAATATCAAGGCAGAGGGAGAAACTTGAGTTCTTTTTTGTTGCATTGTACTTTCAGGAAAACCATTGAAGAGGTCTCAGAGCAAGTCAATTAGTTTACCTTTTTAAGCTACTTGCCTCAAATTTAGTTTTTTTTATTCGGGAAACGGGGAAAAAATAGGAATTGGGAAGATGCTGGGGGAGCGCAGCGTTGAGCATGAGCATTCAAAAGTTGGACAAGGTAGCCGGAAGGAAGGCTACAAGTTGGGAATTTATGTATGCTAAAATAAAACACTACTCCAACGTCCGTCCAACCTTCCTTCCGCCAACTTTCCCATTGTCAGTTAAAAAAATACAAAAGTATAATATTTCTTTAGAAATCCAGTATTCCCATTTTTAAGAAATCAGCTCAACCTCAACCCACGCACTACTTCATATTATACTTTCCCTAAAAATAAAAATAAACTATCAAGCTCCCTTTTCTCCGTTTTTTTTCCCTCTCTCTCTCTCCAAGACTCGATAAAGTTGAGATGGATCCAAAAAGCCTTGACTGCGTATTGTCACGTACTTTATTTTTAATGCTTTCAAACCCTGGATATGTTCAAGGGAGAAGGAGAAAGCCCATTTAAATTTGAATTTCTGGCGAACCCTCCACTCCCTTTTGTTCTTTCTGTTCAAAAAGAAAAAAAACGATGAGAGAGTAAAAAACAAAAGGATTTTTTAAAAGACGCTCTGTGACAAAGTTTAATAATGTGTACCAATTTTTAGACATGCTGTTAACAAGACTTTTTTCTCTCTCTCTCTCTCTCACTCTGCCACTTTGTTACTTAAAACATAAAGCTTTTCCCAGTTTACAAAAAGTACACAAGAAAATGCCTTTTCGTTCATTTTGGCTGGGGAAACTTCATAAATGTTTAAGCAGCCTAGTTTTTTCCCAGTGTATCATCTCACAGACACGGAGCCTTTCCTTCGCCTTGTGTCCTTTTCTTGGCTCTGATTCTTTAGTATTTTTTGTAAAGAAAAATAACAACTTTTCTTGTCTTTGTGTTATTGGTATACACAATCCTTTTCATGTTTTTTACCCTTTTAAAAGTGGAAAACACAGCTCCTATCCTGACTTTTATGAGGATATGCATATGCATGGAATTGTGTCGGATGGTAATGTAGTATTCAAATGTATATTCTCATCGTCAGTACATCCATCCATATTCGTAAAAAACGAATGATAAAGCATGCTCTCAAGTACCCACATTAAATTCAGAGAAAGCTCATAAAGTTTTCGTGAGGAAGAAGAAGAAGAAGACGAATTTTTCGGCTCTCTTTTTTTCTAGTCTTTTTCTGCTGCCTTTTTCCCGAGAAAATATATCTATCTATATAGTTGTACGTAGGATCCTCATCATCATCCATTTATTTCTGTGACAAAAGATCGGAAACAGTAAAAAAGGACATAAGAATACATAAGAACTCTTTTCGGTTCTTTATTGCTACATCAGCATATATTAATGCGGGGAAGGAAAAAACGGTCTTTTTTTCCTGACTTTTGCTGCTGGAAACAACTTAATATTTGTTGGAGACAGTATACCTCCAGCCAGCTCCATGCACCACCACCACTTGAGTCTTGTTTCCACTGATGGTTAGTTTCGTTCGTTGTTAGCTGAGAGTCATTTTCATTTCATTTCTTTTTCATGGAACAATCTTAAAAGAGCAGTGTAATTACTTTTCCCTTTAATTGCATTTTTTATCGGTCTACATCCCGAGATTCGATTCAGTCTTTTTTATGAGCTTTTTCTCAGAGAGAAACACACATTAGAGGAGCCTTCGAAAAAAAAGAATAACTCTTATGGACTCCACTAGCTAGCATTGTAAAGTTGAACAATGCAAGACGAAAGGGAATAAGATTGTGAAAAATCAAAAAAAAAATATATAAAAACTTTAAGACTCTCTTGTTCTCTTTGGAAAGGGAAAAGTATATATTGTTGCAACTGCTGACTGAAAAGGGCTGTTTATGTCTTTAGCGCGGAGTGCATAGGTTTCAAGTCTCATCATCGCCGTCATCATGATGATGATGAAATCCTCAATGCGGCTGCTCTCATTTTCAAAGGCCATACGAATGAAAGAAAAATATAAGATCCTTATTCAACGTCCCCGTGTGTGTGTGTCGTTGCATATGTTTAGGATGAAGAGTTGCGGTGTGTTGGTGAACCCTTGTTGAAAAAATTACTTTGAATAGAGAGCACAGCGGGGGTTGCTACATTACGCTAGAGAAAATGATACACATCTGAGTGCACGAAAAGAAAATCTCAATGTGGAAGGTAAAAAAATTATTTCTTTCTCCACTTTATTTCCTCATTTTACAGCCTTGTGAAGCAATCATCAGGCTCATAATAATAATCTTTACGTCTCTTCCCAGTTGAACAAAACTAGTCGTGGTCGTATATTCCCCTTATATACTTGGTTGGTTGGTACGTTCGCGTATATCCAATGTGTTTTAATTGAGGCTCGATACACAACCAAAGAATGCTCATTATTATCCGGGACCAAAATGCACTTTCCGTCTGGAGTGACCGAGTGTTAAAATGGCACAACAGCCAAGATGATGATGAAGCTTCTGTTCGAGTTCGAGAAGACACATAAAAATCGTATCCGACGACGAACGAACGAACGTAGATATATAGCTAAATGTGAATTGTCGGTTGGCCAATAAAAATTGTAACAATGAAAAAGCGCATGGTGTTTTAGAGCTATTATTACAACCCACTGTTTGTTTCTTGACCAGCAATTTCATTATGAAACAATGCAGAGTTATTGGAGTAACGAGGGTTTTACGAGCACCTTCAAATTTACATACCTCAAAGCTACAAAAATTTTATGACTTTGAAACGTCAATACACAACTACAAACCATCTGACTCGTTTTTTTTCTTCTAAAGATTGTGTGGGAAACCACTTTGAGAGGTGTTCACTTATCCACACTTTCCCTTTTCAAATTCAAATGCAACTCTGTTTCGTCTGCTAAACAAATTGTGAGGAGATAAATACGAGAATAAAGGTGAGATTGTTGGATGCTCCAGACATGAGCAGGCTGATCATTTGAATACAGTTTTTTTCTGTTTCCAGTTACTCTCCCGATCGACATATATTTATCTCTGCTGACTATCTGGAAAGAAGGAAAAAGAAATGGTAATTCGACCGGAAGTCGTGATGTACTAAATGGTGCCAATCACTTTGATCTAGAGCCATCATCATCCTAGCATCGTCATTCTCCTTCTGGGAAATGCATTATGATTTGTTGGCGGAAGCCACAAATGGGAAAAAATCATTTTAATTCTCAAAGACTAGGGCTACCACGCCCAAAACTTAGACAATTTTAGAGGGTCGGGGGCCGCGAATCAAATA
This sequence comes from Dicranocentrus wangi, assembly GCA_036850665.1. NCBI lineage: Eukaryota > Metazoa > Arthropoda > Collembola > Entomobryomorpha > Entomobryidae > Dicranocentrus > Dicranocentrus wangi. Next base: position 15,860 of record JAANSN010003157.1, on the reverse strand, counting down.
AATATGGACTCCGATACAAATTCTTTTTTTCCTTTTTCTCCGCATGGTTTCATCCGCTTTCGTGTTTCATGATAAACCGGCATGAGCTGCCCTAGGAATTCCCGGGTTTGGCATGGGAAAAAATCGTGTAAAAATGTGTGCATGCGGAGAGCGCGGTTCCATTATAGGATCTATCTTGCTATCCCGCTAATATTCTCTTTTACCCCGATTTTTTTTAGTAATCAGCCCTCCTGCCACTAAACAAAACGGGCTGCCACTCCCGCAGGATTTTTTTCTCTCTCCCAGGGAATACATTCACTGGAGGAAAAAAAATATACAAGGGGAAAAGGAGAAGGAGAAGGCATATAGCAAAGCGACTAAAGTCGTCCAGCCGTCATATTTTTTTCGGTATCTAAATGGGCTTCGCCATCCTTTATGCCCTTTTCGCATGGGACACTTCCATATAGATTTACAGTTAAACTTTCGAGAAAATGGAGTTGAAATATATACGCCGCGTGCATATTGTATATCTAATTTCTTTTTTCTTCAGATATCCCGATAATATGCCACACCAGTCATTTAGGGCGCAAATAAAAAAAATATATTGAACTAGCCGCATAATATGTATTGAGTTTAAAAGGCTAAAATATGCAGTGCCAAACGGGAGGAGGAAAAAAGCATTTTGGAGGGTCAGTCCAGCAGCTTATATATGTATATTACACCCGATAGAGAAAAAAAACCGTCTTCTTCTTGTATTAAATATTCCGACGGTGTACAACGAACGGACAGGGATTGTATACATAATAGAAAAAAGGCCTATTTTTGCAATGCCCAATACCCATCGACTTCCACAGTCCACGCACAAGCGGCTACTACTTTTTCACGAAAAAAATAAATAAAATGTTACCACCACCAAAGTCGACTTGATTCAATCACACTCCTTTTGTGCTCCAATGGAGTTTGTGATTACGTGTTTAGAGCTGCCAGCCCCTTCCGCCACATTCCCAGGATGGATCTTTGCATGAATCTTTTTTGGCGTGTGAAAAGGAAAAGCACTTTCAATTCGTGCGGCAACCCAACACAACACACACACACACACATGCACACAAAATCCAGCCAAAAATTGTGTTTTTGCTGCCTAAAAAGCTACTAGGTTGTTTGTGGCGCGAGAGAGACAGGCAGACATTCGTAATTAAAATGGATCGGCTGGGAATTTGATTACCTGCTTCATTATCATCATTGTCGTCATCCCTTTAGTCGTATTATTATTATCATGAGCATAATTCATGTTTCGTTCACATTGAAAAAAAAAAATTTCAAGCGAAATAAGGCTAATCTAATCTTATAGCTTTTAGGGAACGACACATCCCTCAAAACAGAGAACCATCCAATGCATAACTTGGTCACTGAGAAACGAGCCAATAATCCCCCACTTGTTAGGTTTACTCTCCGTGGTCGTAGTAAAAATACGACGGGAGTATGGATTTTTTATTTGAGCGTAGTAATGGTCATTTGGGCGCTTGCCATGAAATGTGTAATAAAAAATGTGTGATTATTGATAAAAATAAGAAAATTTTTCTCAGATTTTTTTCATGCGATAAAAATGCCCCTCTCCCTCTCTCTCTGCCTGCTTGGTCGTTGTGTGTGGAATGCATACAGAGAGGTTGTGTGTTTTGTTGCACGGTGGATTGGACAAGAGGGTTGTAAGCACGTTTCATAATTACTGGAAAAGTTGGTGTTTTCAGATAGTCGAGAACGTAAAAAAGTGATATGCGGACGTATTATAATGTGTGTACACCTGTAAAAGCGTAGGTAGGTATGTCCATTGATGACTAAAAGTGGTGTACAACTATTTTTTTTCTAGTCCGGCAGGAGTACGCAACGCACCTCTAACACACAGTATATCAATGCCAATTAGTAGAATGCTCACTGTGGAAAACAATCAACTGACATAATACCTCCTGCCTTATGGATCCATTTAGCCATTAAAAATGTGCAAAGAACAACATCATCATCGGGTTATGCATATAGTTGTTACAAATGGACTCAATTTTTAAGACCAACTTTTTTTAGTTTTAAATATCAAGTTGCTTTTTTGCTAACCTGTATGTAGGCGAGTGTGTTGTTGAACATGGGATAACTGCTTAAACCGGCGATCGCAATAGGAGCACTTGTAGGGCTTCTCTCCGGTATGAACACGGATATGTTGAACCAACTGATGATTAGATGAGAAAGCTTTGAGGCATTGCTGGCACTGATGTGGTTTTGACAAGGCTCCACTTTCCGAGCCAGAACTTGAACCTGCTCTTATGAGCTGCCCATGTTGTCCAAGGTGGTGATTTTGGGCTGCTTGCTGAACCGCTGCCGCTTGTTGCTGCTGCTGTTGCAACTGCATTGCAGATTTGTGCATGAAAATCTGATAAAAAAACAAAGAGACCAACATTTATTGGAATGTGAGCTGTGTAATTAAAAAGGAATAGGAGTTAGCGCGAAACTTATAACATAGTGGAAGGGGAATAAATTGTATTCCGTATGCCCATATCTCGTCAAGAGTGTGACAACTGCCGCGGTCACTTGTCCTCATAAACGTCAAACATTTTCTTGGCTTAATTCAACTAAATTATTTTATTATTATTAGATTTTGCAACTTGCAACACTTTCCGCTCCTTACGATACGATACGTTATATATTTTTAGGTGGAGTAGTCCCCAGTCCCACTTTGCGGTTCCCTAATGTGCCCATTTAGGAAGTGAGCGCTCAATCAATCAGAAAAGTTTTGCTTCAAGTCAAAATTCCATTTGCTGTCAAACCCGGAAAGTTTTGTCAAATATCAGGAAATTCGGTAGAGCTCCATGGAGTACGAGTACACGGGATAGGTATTTCACTAGTCTACCATAATAAACTACGAAAATCCTCCGGAAAAAAGTCCTCTGTATATTACAAAAATTTTGTAAGGTGGTGGTGGTGTGATGAAGGTAGGTGTTTGGGTAGTTTTGAGAAAAAAAAAGTTGGTAAAAAGCTCGCTTTTTATCGTAAAAAAACTCGCTTTCTTCCCGTCGACTTTGTTTTATCGCCAAACATTTATAGCACCATATAATTAACAGGGCTTCATCTTTATTTTGATGTTTTCATACGTCTATACAACCATATCGCCCTGTTCCCCTATAGCTTGCATTGCTCCATGTAAAACAAGTCATAAGATGGATGGTGATAGGCTCGCTAAAGGCAAATAAAGTAGCGAAAAGCGGACTGGAAATGAGAATTAATTTTTTTCATCGTCCCAACGTTTTTCCAATAAAGGAACTCCATTATACAGAGTTTTTGTGTGTGCACACACGACAGTGAAGGTTTTCGGGTTGGCAGGTCTCCACCACCACCACCACCACCATCACCACTACTTTTTTCCAAAACTTTTTTTCCCAACCAATGTCTCAATAAAAAATCCTAATAAAGGCACTTACTGGCTTCTCCAATCAAACTACTCATTTACTGTTTAACCAGAAACTTTTTCATTTTCCAATCTCCATTCCTCCCCTCCTCCTACTCTAGCTTCCCAACACCATGCGGACCCTGACTGAACGATTTTTTCCCTTCTGACGCTGACTTCACTGTTGACTTTATATTGCTCTTATGAAAAAACTCAATATTTGATACTTGGCTCACAGCAGCACTGCTGACTGTGGTGAGTGAGTGAATGAGTATACGACTCCTCTGGTGTTTAATTCAGGACGAGGAAGAAATAAAATCTAAAAACGCATATAGAATTTTTCCGTATGCACACTTGAGTAGATGAGCTCAAGTTGAGTTCCTAATATTAAAAGTTTTTTTTCTTCCAGATTTTCCCCTCTCGTTTCTTCGAGTTTGTAAAAAAGCCAAAAGAAAGCCGGATATTACATTGAAAATGAGTGATATTATGTGGCAATTACAATAATTTGACCTCAAAAAGCTAAGAAAAACTTGACTATAACATTTCAGCAGGGGAATATTATACAAATCATTAAAATTCCAAACTCATTGGAAAGCATGAGGTCACTGTCAAAAACGACGAAGTGCCCTTTATCCCAGCTACGAAAAATCAGGAGAATATTTAATTCGCATGCATTATGCATACCACTGTTCATCATTATTCCAGTCACACCTTATATCACTCAAGCAATCTTCGAAATCTGTGGTCAGTATTCCGTCCGACCGAACTAAAATGCATGAAAGTTTTTTTTAAAAAAGAATGCAATGATAAATAATTTTTCCACCCTAAATACCCCTACGCGAAGTACATAAATGAGGTGAGTGTTGTGACCGGTGCATGCATTGATTGCAGTGGTTTTTTGTCAGCTGACAATGCTGCCTCGAACCGGTGACTCCCTGTCACAAAACTCTTGAGTTGACGTGTCTCTTTGTGCCGGAGCCAAGAAAATCTCTGTGCATTGATACTTTGATACTGATAAGCCACGTTCAAAGTCGTATCAATGAATACCTTTAAAAGAGTGTGAGGTTGGTTGGTTATGCTGGTTGACAGATCGAGTTTAGCTGGTTTCGCCAAAACCAGCAAACTTGCAAAATACGTCTTCGCAAGCAAGGTCATTGAATTGAGCAAGCCGGCGAAACCATTTCGCATTGTAATAATTGTGCCCATACATGTTTTATTATTATTTCTTTGTAGAGAGCAGGGGCGAGAAAGGGTAGTAATGAGATTGTAAAATTTAGTTCAATGAATGAGGAACACAAACACAAATGGTGAGAACAGGTACGACGTGGCCCGAAATTCTCGGTAAGGAAGATCACATCGCAATACCTATTTTTTTCTAGCTAACTGCATTTCCTTATTCCCAAATTAACATTGAGATACCCTTGACTCCAGAAGAAGGAGAAGACGAAGAAGAAGAAGAGCAGTATTATTTCCTGATTTTTATCTTGACAGGGGGACCAAGGGAATTATGTACATTTTGGAATAACACCCAAGACCAGACCTGAGCATGAGGTGAGAGTGCTTCTTTAATTTTCCAAGCTACTTTGGTATTCAAAAGGTGATGATTATCTACTCTCTTTTGATCTGAGAGCATCACTCAAGAAAGTCATTCTCTAGCAGATTTTTCCTAGTGCCATAAAAAACAAACTGGAGACCTCATTTCCCACTTGGTTTCACACTCCTCCTATCCTTGAGGTTAGAGAGCCTTGATCTGAACTGAACATCAAGTGTGACCGAGGACAAAAGCAACCTCACCTGTTTTTTCTTCTTACTTGAGCTATCTCATTTTACATTTTTCTCGGGGGATTTTGAGCATATATAGGCTCGTCCCCGATATGAGTTTCTTTGAAAAAAATGTCTTTTGGCTCCAACCAATCCATTATAATAATAACTAGAAGGGCAATTTTTAATTCTAACTATGAGATGGGACTCTTTTTGCCACCGAGGAAATACGTGAGAAAAATTGTAATCGTGATGGAAAAATCACATCATCATAGCGCCCCTCGGAATCTCCATAAAAAATCCGTTGGGTATATATACCGACCGAGCTTCCAAAAAAGTTGTGGAATATGGTGGTGGTGGTGGTGGTGGTGTGGAGAGCGTTTCCATTTCAAAACCCTATATTCCAATGTTATTCAGCTCAAATGATTCCTCCAAGGCAATTTACAAGATGCACCAGAAAATTTTTTCTCTCTCTCAAAAAATGGGACCAAAAAAGAACTTCATTATCATCAATCTAGATTGTGCTTTCATCAGATAACTTGTGTTGTAGGTCCCCTTCGCTCCTTCCTATATAGATTGTGCATTAAAAGACTATAAAAGTCGGAATATACCAGAAAATGGGCAATACGGTCTCAAATGGAATACTTTAAATAATCATGAAATAATGCAGAAGCGCAATCAAACTGAAACGTCCCCGTCATCCGCATCACTATACGATGATGATTGCTCCGCTTTCCACAGTAAATGGCTCATTCGTCCATTTTTTTTCTTTCGTCTACAGCTCCATATCGAGCAGCTCACCCTCCCGCACCTCATTTACATATGTATGGTACACGCACTCCCAATATGAGCGGGCCCTGCTCCAAAAAAAATAACGATTCCCTAAATTGTACATACTGAATGTGATTAGAACCATGACAAGGATACATGGATTCTCCATGATGATGATGATGATGAACCACTGCTCATGACATTTTCCGGACAGTTTTTTCTAATAAAAAAAATGGGGAGAGGGTTCTCATATCCGGATGAGCTCTCTCCATGCAAAATTTAACGGAAGGCAGACCAAAGAGAGATAGAACTCATTCCGCGTAACAATTGGAGAAGGAAAAAAATCACCCCCAACCATCCCCCATTTTTATATCTATTTTTAAAAATGTAATTCCGAATATCATCATAGACCAAGTGCATCCATTTTTTCACTGTTACTCCCTGATATAGAAGAGCTTATATAGCTTTTAGGAAAAAAATCCAACCCACTGAGGAGGAAACATACGACAACAATCAAAAACTTGGGATATAAGCTCGCACATGAAGTTTGTGCATTATTCATATAAAAGCGGGTGATAGCAGCCGTCATAACCTGCACCGCTCATGTTGGTGGGTAGTTGGTACAAAAAGTGAAAAAATGGAATGAGTCATAAAAAGGAGGGTGGGAGAAAAATACACTCCGGTAGGGGAAATGAAATTAGAAAAAAAAATCCAACTTTTCTCTTTTCCTCCTTGCCGTCCCCGTCCCCTGTCTTTTTTTCCTTTGTAGTAGTAGAGGCGCATTTAATGCATCCATGCCTTGTTTAAGCTCAACTTTTCTGGAAAAACTAATATGCATATGAGCAATGGTAAATTAACATGGTACAACTGAGCGGGTTTGAATCCAAGGGGAAAATAATGCAGCGCACAATTCGGGATGCCTCACTTATCTAAGGATTCCGCCTTGATGGTACGCACACTTTTATTAGAAAATTTTTATTGAGCATCTTTCGAGAAGAGAGAGAGAAAAAAGATTGAGTTTATGAAAGGGAGGATATACAATAAATATCATCCTTATATCCAGGCGATACTTTACAAAATCATATTTCTCCCGGATGATGATGATATTGATGATGAATTACTGCATTTGTCGAGGAGGAGTAAGGTGTTTGGGTATAAAGAAGATGGAAAAAGTTGATGTCACACAGAACACACCACCACCTTGTTCATTGGTTATGTGTTTGTGGTTACAAAAAAAAAGAATCTCGGACACGGGCGCATGCGAGGCAGCCCGCAGTTGAGCAGCCGTGGTTTCTGGAATGTCCTCCACGTTGCCTCTATCCATAAGAGCAAATAGTAAGTAAATTACCGTAAAACAACCGTTCGAGGGACAAAACTAATAGCAAGTAACAAGATTCTTAGGTTGTGTGTGGTTGTTTGAAAATTTTAATGTACACCATCATCCAGGATTGATTTCCATAAAAGCATCTGGGCCACTACATCAAATATATAGGATGATGACGAGATGATACGCCAGTTTATCCAATGTTTGAGTCTCAAGAGACTTGAAATGCACTTATTCTCTTAAAGTGCTTATAAATGTACTCTCCGGAGAGAGGACCGTCTCCTCCATTTCCATTTATGAAGTTGATGCAAAACAGAGTAACCGAATTACTGACTTTTTCAATCGCTGGATGAGCGACATTTATAGGGTTCTTCATTGCCGGCATGTTTTTGTAATCAAGTCCAAAAACACTTTGTGTACAAACACCGCGCCTGATACTACTACTATACTACTACTCTTACAATGCCATTACGATTGACGGATTTTCCTTTCCTTTTTTCATAAATACACAAACAAATTTTACTAAACCCATGTTAAAATCAAGATTTACAGGTAAAAACTTCAAAGCGATAGCAGCTAATTGCACGGTATATAAAACTGGGAAGCAACGATCTTGACATGGTTAATGGAGAGGCTGGACGGAGAGGTCAAGTCTTTTTGAAGCCAACTTTTTTTTCTCTCGCCAGCCCCATTAGAATGGGTGGAAACGGGAGTCCGTCTATGTATTTATTATTTTCGATAAGAATCTCCTCCTGCATTTTACACAAGGAGCTAGAGCTAGCTTAGCTGGTCAAAAACCGGAGGTTTTCCTTCTCAGTCTGCACGTTACATCACATCCCATCACAAAATCCCCTTTTTATATAGTAAACTGGTAAATATTACGCGTCGGCTTCTACTACTACTGATATTTTTCCCCATTTTTTATTAACTTGAGATATACGGCATACATAATATGAGGAGAGAATACGCCTGACTGTCTAATACGTATGGCTAGCAGCAAGGTTGCTGTTTAATGCAGACTTTGCTCCACAAAAAATATATATATTAAACACCAGTTTCTCTCTCTCTCTCTCTTTCTCGTTGGGAGAACCATGAATAACCTATATATTTACAGAACACTTCAACGTGGAAAAAAATATCCAACTTTTCCGTGTACACACCCGCTTTTTTTCTTTCTTATTGTGGTTCAAGCCCCACACCAACCAAGTTTACGTACAAAAAATCAATTTATAGAATATGGACATGTGTTAGGAACGGATTTAAATATCCCTTTTTCCATGCCATTATATGGTTGACTCACTTCTAATGAAAGGTTAAGTGTTTTTCGGGTCTAATTATGATTGCAAATACAAAGGTAAGCGATTAAGGGAGTTTTTTTCTTAGAAATCCTTAGTCCGACTACCCAAAAAAACCAAAACATTTTCTTTCTGAAGTAAGAACGTGCGTGGTTGTGTGGTGAAATATAAGACACTTGTTTTAGGTTGATTCACATAGTCATCACGACTCTGCTGAGGTGGTGATGGGCTTTGATACAAGAAAAAAAGTGGGAAGAAGAAGAGTTTTTTCACCGTTTATTAAACACACAACCTCTTTCCCTTTTCCGTTGTAACTCTGTAGTCAATTATAGATACATAACATGAATTTTTTAGTAGCGTGTGCTCCTTCACCGTGTTCACTTCTCTTTTTTTTGAAAACCACCCATCAACAGACGCCGCTACTGACGGAAAGTTTTACCCACCTGAATGAAACAAGGCTTTATACCCACGAATTTTTTCTCCATTAATTATTGTCATTTTTTCCACCGAGAACCAGAAAATATGAAGGTTTGACTATTGTTGCTTAAAAAGTGTATGAATGAATTAGAGTGAAAAAAACCCTTTGATTATACAACTAAAAGACCACAGGTTGGATTCCTGTAATCAGCGATTAGTAATAAAGGAGTAGAAACAAGAACGTGAAAAGCGGAAAAATGTACAATTTACGTGTACTTCCATGCACTCGCTAAATACCAACTTGAATCCAGGTTTCTCACAGTTTAGATGATAATAATAGTAGACTTTCAGTGGCAATTATTACTTTTTGTTTTTTGGATTTTTTTTTGCTTGTAATATGGACCCACTGCATGTTGGCTGCCAAACATGCGACGACGACACACTGAGAACATGGACCTATAAAGGTCAATTTTTCCCCAAAAAATAGGAACCCACCGCCACAGTTATGTGGACATCATCGCCCTTCTAACGTAAACTCTTTGCTCGAGTGCAACCATGCCCATTGAGCGTGATATGTTTTCGTTTTTTTCTTCGAAGGGAGTCATACGTCTTGGCTAGTTGTCAAGAGAGAAAGAAAAAAGGAAAGGGAAAGTGGTCCGTGGCGGTGGAGTTGTGGAGTACACAAAAGAGAAAACAAAAAAGACATAATAATAACTGCATACATTATGTTTTGAGGGCTGGCTGCTGCCACACCAAGAAACAAGGGAGCACAAGGAAAAGTCATTATTCAATTGTTACTCTCCAACCCTTTTTCACAATCTGCCATTATCTTTTTTTCAGGTGGAAAGCATGCGAGGAGAACCCAAGGAAAACAAAAAAAAATGGATGAAGAGGAAAGTTTTTGCGTGTGTAAAAAATGGATGAGAGAATAATTAATGGAGAGAACAAAAGAAATATCATCGTCTTAGCTGTATTCCCCAAAAAACTAAAGAGAGCGAGCGAGCTTGTATGTTGTTTACTAAACTAACCATTTTTATATATGGATCAGAAGAGTGGAATAATGAATCAGAAGTGGAGTCAGCACTGAAATTTTCCGAGGAACTCTCTGCATTTATTTATGTGATGATGCGTGTATATGGGAGATGGGAAAGGGGGCAATAAATAAAAGTGTCTGTTTTGTGAAGAAAGCCTAAAATACGCAAGGGTAGTTGAGCCGACGATACATTTTTCATATTTTTTGTAAGCCCTCTGCGTTTTTTAGTGGTAAAATGTTTTTGTGGAGCGGGCCAGTTCTAAACAAAATATGCGTTAGAAAAACCCCTTCCCACACAATGGATATACAGGAAAAAAGATGATGAGTGATGCTTAGTGGAACACTATTTTTTTCCAGCCCTCCCACCCCCTTTTTCATAAAAAAATAAATAAAAACAACGAAAGCCATTGTATCCATTACACATGCACAATACGCGACGCCTATATATCCCAAACACTTTTTAGTTTTTCCTGTAAAAAAACACACGAATTGTAAATAAAATGAATGAAAAAGGATGTTCCGAGTGCGTGCCCGACTCCAGAATAAATATGAATCTGGGAAAAGGGTAATAACACAAAGGAGATTCATCATCGCCATGCTACATTATACGGTTGAGCTACGTAAAAAGCTTACTATCTGGGAGCTGCAACCATCCTTTGTCTTTTTTCGTAGACAGTCATACAGAAATAATGTATAATAAAGCAACTGAGAAACGTCAGTTTGACAGCTCGCTCAACTGAACATTCCTTTTGTTTTTTTGTTGTCCTTCCTTTTCGAATGCGATATCCGTGAAAATTTTTCACAGAGATACACCCTGGATGCCATGATTTTTGGCATTAAACGTCTATCAAAAGGCAAGTGTTTACATATTTTTGTGTGATAAAGTGCTTCTTTTTGCTCCACTTGCCGATGAATGCCGCCCCTTAGTCTCCACTTTCAACTCAACTCATTTTTTTTATCTTCTTCTTCTTCTATTGCATTGTGTGCCGATCGGAAATCTCAAAAAAGGGATTCATTCTAGAGAAAATAATAGTGAAAAAAAATGTCGGACGGGAAAACGTGGATTGGGATTGGATGTTTAGTCAGGTTTCAACTCTCCCTCCAGATTTCCAGGAATCTCGTCATTACGCTGTCGGTTTAAAAGAAATATTCAATGTGCGACAATATTGCCCAACCAAACAATGTAGAGCTGAAAAATACACAAAACAAAAATGGAACATGGAAATTCAACTTCCTTTTTCGGCTTATATATTTTTTTCTGCTGAGTCATCACCACTTTCAGTTTAGTGTACAACCACCAACGTTAACTTGAGAAAACCTCTAGCGCATTTATAGCAGCCGAGTGTCGTAAAATAGGAGATTTTTAATAGGGTCCGTGTGACTATAAGAATAACACAATAACCATTTCAGATTCCAGACATAAACCGTTATCAGCCCTTTTTACACCAGGTACACAACACCGTCCAAATTCAAAAGTTGACTGGTTCTCTCCCTTTAATGACCTCAATAAAAAGGGCATTTTGACATTCACAAAACAAAAATGGAACATGGAAATTCAACTTCCTTTTTCGGCTTATATATTTTTTTCTGCTGAGTCATCACCACTTTTAGTTTAGTGTACAACCACCAACGTTAACTTGAGAAAACCTCTAGCGCATTTATAGCAGCCGAGTGTCGTAAAAAAGGAGCTTTTTAATAGAGTCCGTGTGACTATAAGAATAACACAATAACCATTTCAGATTTCAGACATAAACCGTTATCAGCCCTTTTTACACCAGGTACACAACACCGTCCAAATTCAAAAGTTGACTGGTTCTCTCCCTTTAATGACCTCAATAAAAAGGGCATTTTGACATTCTTTGGTATTTTAGGTGGAACGAGCGTGATTCAGGTGTTCAGTGAGCAATCCACGCAAAGTGTGAAGGCTACTATAATTTTAATGTAATGAGATTGTAAAAATTGAGCAGAATAGGGCATTAGCATAACTTAATGTCATTAAATCCATCGTCATCTGACTGAATACACTTTTGAAGGAAAGGAAGGTGTCTCCAGAAAATATTTTTTCCAGCCTGGCCACCACCCCACCGTTTCAGAGAAAAAAGTGGTGGGCAGGTATTTAAATTAGTAGTGGGTAGTCCACAACTTCTCATCAGTGATTCCCATCAAGATAAGCCATTTACATGCTACGCAGCATAGGTACGTCAGTCAGATAGAAAAAAGTCAAAAATGCTCATGCTCCAACTTCGTGGTCGCGGTCGCTAAGCTGATGGAATGATGTGGCAAGAACTAAATTAAAGATTGGAGACACAGTTAAGACGACAATGGTTGTAGAAAGAAATGTCTTGAGCTAGAGAGAGAAGCACGTGACACGGTCGAACCACCACTGCCACTACGGGGAAAAACATAAAACGTCTTTATCACACTTTTTGTCATATGAGGAATCAATGGCAGGAAAGTGGCAACCTCCGAAATTCCATGGTTTGAAAATATAAAGAAAAAATTCACTCAAGGAAAATATGTAAATATCCATACATTTCATTTTATCTACGCACTTTTTCCGTTTGACGGGAGAACCGACGGAAAAAATTCCCTTTAGCTTTTTAATATTTCGCAAAAGATTTTTTTCCCTTCTGGAAAAATTCATGACCTGACGGCACGCAAAAGAAAAATAGAGACTGGATTGGCTGATAAGTAAATTGGAATTTTAGTTTTAACTCTGTCTGAAAAAAAGAAATAGGCGGGGATAAAACCCTTTTTATCATCATCAATTCCATTTTTTGCTCTGGTTATATAAGCTCGCCTTTTTACACAGCTTCCGGCTGGAATGAAAGAGATTTTTTTCCCTCTAAGTTTCCGTCAACCATTCCGCATATCAATATGAATTTGTTGAAAATTTAAGCGATCGCCGACAGCAAAAAAGTAGCCGAGTTAATCACCCCCGTATATATTTCGGTCATCTGGAGCAGGATTTTATATTTTATCCAATCTCAATTAAGGGTTCTACACAAACTCAACGACCGTTTCGGCCAGAAAACTGGCTGTGAAAAAGTGCTCTGCTCTGTGAGCAATTTTTGTCCCCTAAATTATAGGGGTTTTCTAGCACATGTTATCCTTATCAGTGGAGTATCACATTCCCAAGAGAAAAAAAAACACGTCACACGAGAGAGTGCTTTCTTAACCGTTAAGGATTTTTTAAAAGAAAAAAAAATGGCGATTTTGATTTACAAAGGCGTAAAAGATAGCACACATATAACTGAACCGTGCATACTTAGCCCAAAATTATCAGCCAATGACCATTAAATTGTCTTCTAGAATGGAAGAAGGAATGTCAGTGACATATTATTACGAGGGGTTCAGCAGTTGTCTCAACATCGAGTGGGAGGGATGTTGGCAGCACTCCGTGACGTAGAACATAAAACTGTGTAAATAAACATGCACGCTTAGGTGCACAGGTAAAAATTGCAAAGTTTACAATATTTTAATATTTGGAGAGTATCGTCTCGTATCCCATCAGGAAAAAAAAATTGGAGTGAAAAATGACGTTTTATCCTCCTTAAATGTGTGATTCATTAGTCACGCAATCTGATAAGGGAGCGACTCGCTGCTTGCACTTGCTTTAGCCTATCCACAAATCCACACCGATATAATAGCAGGCAGGGACGGGGTACGGGGCTGTGCAAAGTTGCGAAAAAATGTGAGACTCTAGCACGCGACCCATAGCACAACAACACATGGAGTTGGACACACACTATATTAAAAACTTTTTTCTCCTCATATTTTGTGTAGTGTGCAACCATTTACATGAAAAATGCAAAGAATGTTATTATAAATGGGGAAAAATATGGAATGCCTGCACAAGCAGCAACGGAAGCTATCAGGCATAGACATCAAAGGTCTTGTTGAGCCCATGTTCTCCTGACAAATAGCAGCAGCATAGGAGCAAGCCTTTTTCTGTCGGTGAAAAAATGGACCCGTATATATGCAAAGGGGGAAAAAAAGGAATTTTGATAAAAATTTGTAATACCAAATAGGTCCAAACAAACATGATCGTTCATTCGTGGGTTGTATATTTGTGTATCCCCTCTCGCTTTAACTTTTTTTTCTCTCTCCGAGCCGATTAAGAATCCAGAGTAATAATAGCTTTGGGTTTGGGTTGATCACAACAAGTGTACTAATAATACCTAGCTGCGCCTCTGCTATATACCCTTCTTGCATTTTGATTCGTCATACGAATTCCATCAATCCGCTGAGGAAAACCCGAATTTCACGTGATGTTGATGATTGCCCGCATGTAAATTTGGAGGAAGCAATTTTGCCAGAGTCGAGGAGTGTACAAGCAAGCAACATCAACACGAGTATTACGGAACGGATTACGGAACATGCACAATTTGTCCCACCAATCAATGTGATTATTAGCCATATCGATTCCAAATATAGCCATGCTTGATGGTGGGATTAGTTGTCAGCAGTTAAGGCACAATTTAGATGTCACGCAGTGCCATAAAGTCTGCCTGTGGAATGGTTGACTGTACTCTTTAATGAAATGAGCTGTCAACAGGATTTGGAAGTTTGCATGCAATCAGGATGGCGGTGGTGGTGGGTGATGATGATGATGATGGTGATTTAGGTATATGAGGATTTAGCAACGTTGGAAAATCAGCAACCAGCAAAATGTTGCATAAAATATGTGTTAGAACATTAAGAGTGTATTTTATGCACCAACCATGCAGAATGCCTACATGAATGTGGTGCACGTAGCTCCCCATCCATTCCACCGCGCTTTTCCCTCCATTCTCGAAGAGCGACGTTTTGACAAAGCGGAATGCAAGTCTAAAAATATGTTCAAGCTTAAAAATGTAAGCAAGGCAAAGGACCTTGCCCACTGGGCCAGCTGAAGTGTCATCTGAAAAGCGGAAAAGAGGAGCTGATAGACCTTTAGGAACAGCTGTAGGAGGATTGTAGGGATTATTATTATAGCTTTGGCTTGAGCGGAATATATATCCCGTGTGAAACGTGTACCGTATTGTGCTACAAAAAAGAGAAGGAGTTGCATTCCCACTAATACACTATGTGTCATCATGCTGAACAGGGTTCGTTTGGAACCTACTCCTCTGTACAATGCGGAATGCATGATGTACTCCCGGCTGATTTTTTTTCTCACTGCAAGTGTTTAGCTTTTCCTCTGATACTTCCATTCACTAATACTCACTCACTCAGCACACAACCGCCACAATTTGCTTGTAAAAATAGACTTTGAAGGCGATGTCATCCGAGTTCAAAATCAATTGCCTAACTAACCTCACGTGCAGCAAGGATCGGAAAGATGAGACGCAGTAAAAACAACCAACCCAAGCAACAAGATGTGCACTAGTCATCGAGATCCTATACTAATGGGACGGAGATGATGTGATTGTGATGTGTCACACAGGCTCTGCTGAAGGAAGGGCATTTACACCGAAAATGTTGAGCAGAAGAAATGCGGGATAATTAGATTGAGGCTTGGGGTGCGGTGGAGAAAAACACCTAGTGGGTGCACACTGCACACCACTTATTCCACCACACAACTTTGGAAAACACTTCCAACTAACTACGCTACTCTAATAACGTGTCGACTAGCTTTTAGGATCTCTCACTTTGAATGACTTCTCTAAAAAAATCCGAGAAACTTCAAATTCTAAAAAATCATCCAATAAATCAGGATGAATGAAATCCTACGCCATATTTTCTCATTTTATCAAGATTTCAAAACCCATTTTTTTGGAAAATTCTCATAAAACGCGTAACCGAGATAGCATTGGGTTTGGGAGGGCATAAAATTGTATGAGGAGGGAGGGTTCCGTGAGCAAGCAGAAA
>JAANSN010003156.1:0-16278 GCA_036850665.1 Dicranocentrus wangi | reverse complement strand
CACACACAGTCGGTGCTCATCATGTGTGTTTGTGCGTGAAACACGGCGGAAAGTTATTACCTAAAATAAAAGTTTGTTTACGATGAAATTATACTCCTTCCGGTAAAAAGTTTTTTGTTTCACGTGATCCTAAACCTGGGGATTTTTCTTTTTGCAATTTTGAGGTGAAAAAGACTGTTCATATTTTAATTGATAATTTTTTATTATTATTTTTTTGCATTATGGAAATATTAATTAAGATGGATCTGCTAATTTACATTTTGAATGCTACGGAATATAAAATCAGGTCGCGTTGTTGCATTAGTCCTAATGCATAATATATTATTTCGCTTGGTTTTCTTTAAAAAAAATACACTGGAACCACCTCCAGCAGCTAATTTTGCCTTCCTTTCGGCACTCCCCATGGGGCTTAGTTAGAAGAAGAAGAAGAAGAAAGTAGGTGAAAAGCTCAAACACAGTTCAGACAGTTCTTCTTGTTCGTAAACAAATGAAAAAGTTGAAAATGAAATTCAATGGAAAACCCTCCATAGTAAAAAAGGCATGTCGTTCGTTCTCCATCTCCAGACAAGAATATAAATTTACAAAAAAATGAGATCTAAAAAAGGGGAAAAAATCTCAAAAATAATATGTGAATAAACCTTTAAAAAAAACTTGATTCGCTATATCTTCGTTTCTTCCCTCACTCCTCACAAAGCAGCAAGTCAGCAAAGATATTTCATCTGCGAAGATGAACTTCTTGTTCCACATTACCGACAACCTTGGCCTGCAGCAGCGAGCAGCTGCTACCACCTTTCTTTTTCGCAGATGCTAACAAACCTTGTCTAATACCATTCATGCATGTAGTAAGTAAGTAGTATACTATATAGATATTACTACTTGTGAACAGGTTTTCTTCTTCTTCATCTCCGTAAAACCTCGTTTTATACGTATATTTATATTGCCCCCTTTTCCCAACTTTAGCGAAGAAATGAGTGAAAGGAAAGAGGTGAAAGTTGAAGTTTTTTTTCTTCTTCTTCTTCTTTTCTTGAATGAAATGGAAGAGGGGTAGAAGATGGTAATATGGATTATTATATACTCCATCCGTCCCCTCGTTCCCACTTGTCTGAAAAGGGACGACGACGCTCCTGCTGCTGTGACACAAAATGAATAAGGTAAATTTTTTTCCTGGCGGATTGATGATGATGAGGAGAGTGGTACGCTTTCCACTTTTATCTTGTTCAACAAAAAGTTTGTTATTCTTCTTTCGTTTCGTCTAATGTGCATCAACTATCAACTTTGTGTCAGCCCCAGTCATACGTAGCCCAACTGGCTTTGACTAACTAAGAGGGCTCCTTTTCAACTTATTGTGAAACATTGTCGAAGCGGTAAAAAAAGAAGACGTGATATGGCATATGGTTGATGTGAGTAAAAAGTATATTAGTAGTATAAAATGGGAGGAGGGAGGAGGACTTGCAGCAGCCAAGGACTTTAGATAATTTTCCAGGAAACTTATATATTGTTCACGAGACCACTGAGTGTCTTAGTTAGATATGAAGTGAGACACTGAGGCTCCACCACTTTCCTGGTTTCATTCCCTAAAATAAAATGGGTTAGGAGAAAGCGAGCCGAGTTGAGTTGAGTCAAATGCAAAAAAAAAGAAGAAAGTTGTGTTGTTTCTTCATCCCGCTTTAATTCACCCTTTTCCCCGTATCTTCATCCACAACAAATTTGAAGGATCGCGTAAACTCAAAATATATACCTATGAATATACTTATGTTGATGTTGAGTCGCAGTCGCAACCATGCTTTCCCCATTTTCTCCGAAATTTTCCACTTCTTTTGGATTTAGACCTTGTTTATGAAGTGGGCCAGGAGAGCGTTTATGCATTCATCTTTTTCTCTTTTGTTGACACCTACACAAAAAACATACATACAGAGGAGGAGAATATATAAGCAGAATACAGAGGGAAAAGCGTCGAGGGGAATATCAAGTCATGCGTGTACGTTTTTGCAGACGATGTTGATGATGATGATGATGAGAGTTGCACCCTAGGCGTGAATTTTCGTTTGACGTATTGTGATGATGAGAAAGCCAACGGATGAAGGAAAGGTGATGGTTATCTGAAAAATAACTAATAACGGCTGCTACTACTCCTTTTCCTTGCCTTACCTCTTCTCCTCTTCCCAACTGTCTTGAACACGTTTCTGAACAAAAAGTAGTCCTTTCTTTTATGCATGTATTTCATGAAGAGCCTTTTGTTGTGTCATATATTTTGACCGACTCAAGTACCCCCTCCTCCTTCAACCGTCAGCTTTCTCTCTTCCGGGTGTCTCCAGAGTAGTTGGATGAGCCTGTCCCATTGTCTTCCATTGTCTTTTCCTCCCTTTTATTATGTACATACTTGGCCAAAACTCTCCAAATGAAAGTCTTAAAAAATATACTCATGTTGGTTGGTTGGCTGGTGCTGCTGGAAGGCAAGTACTTTTCAGAGAGGATTCGTTTTCTTCCCCGGAAAACCTAATCCATATAATGGCTTGGGCCCTCGCTCCCTCCCTATATGTATGACACATATTTTTGGGGATGGAGTCGCTCCTTTTTAGTCCTGTACTCAAAAAGTGAATAAATAAATAACCCGCATAATATGCAAAAAAGTATTAGCCATAAATATACACCTTTGGATTTCCTCAGGGAGGAGTAATGGGAACGGATAAGGGTACACGGGGCTATATACGTATATATATAAATATATTCGTAAAAAGTTGTTATGCTGCCTTTGTCACGCTGCACCTTGTTTACATCACAGTTGGCTGAATAGAATGCTGACAACAAGAAAGATTAAAGGGAAAAGTGAGAGTAAGATAGAGAGAAGAATTTGTCACGTATTAACATACATTTCCTGGAGGTTTGACACAGCCCAACAAAGAGGATCCTTTTGGTATTGTGCTCTCGTCTGTCACGGTTATTGGAATCCCATGTGGAGAAGGTGGAACTGCTGCGCTGCGCTGCGGCTGCTGTCAGGAGTGATATAACGCCTGCAGAAATGCATAGTGGCATAATGAATAAAAAAAAGTGAGATATTATCCGGCCTGTGTGCGAGAAGGCCGACAGGGGAGGATCAAGAAAATGGTCGCAAAGTGAATGAGCCCTTTTGAATGTGAATTAGTCAGAAAGGGATTACGTGGGGATTTACGTGTTACTTACTGCGACAGTATGTTATGTTATGTTATATGCTATGCAAACAATGCAGGTGGTTCAACAATGTCATTTTCTTTTTCTTATTTTTTTTTCTTTCAGAGAGCCGAACGTGCCTGTGCCAGCACCTGAGTTTGTAGTGAAGCAAATCACAACCCCGAGATTTGTATTGTTGGTGGAGGAAACCGGAAACATGAATTTAAGGGTGAGCTGCTATCATGATGAAAAATATCCTGCTTTTATAAAAAAAACACCCCCGCTCAACAAAAATACCTTTTGTCCCAATTGTGCATGTAGATGTTATACTCATGGTCTTTATATAAAATGGTGTCCCTGCTGCATAAAACATGATAAATAAAATACCTACTAATCTCCGAGTATAAACCCATCAATAAGCTCAATTTTCATGTCAGCGCACCATGTCATTATTGTGCAACCTAGTAATCAGTTCGTCACACCTTGTCAGTGTCAGTGGGCCAGTTTGTCTGGTATACAATAATACAATGCCTTTTATACACTACTACTCCATTCAAACATGTGCTTTTTTGAGGTCCGCGTTTTTGTTCTCACTCTTTTTGATACATACAACAGCAAAAAAATGACATGGACGGAATGCCTAAAAACAAGGATATACGCTTTACGTTTTGTCAAACACATGATCTATTGCAAACGATTATAAACGCAAATCAATGGATACTGTGAATAACACGGACAATAATCAAGCAAGCGTTAGAAAATGAACGGTTAAATACGATTTTAATAAAAATATAGAATGCAAAGTGTAATGAATTTAGTTAGTCTTGGCCGGCGATCCAATTTAAACATTTGTAAATCAACTCCTAATGACCGAATTATTATATAGCTTCCAGTCCCTATTATGTATCACACCCTGTTGCTCTGTTCCAAAAGGCATCGCTATAGTAAGTCCACAAACTGAATCATCCACCTTGACAGACCCGCAGAGTAGAAAGAAACAATAGGGGAATAAAATTCAAATTCAGCTGAAGGCCAACCAATGTTGGTCTTCTTGTTTCAGTCGTCGTAAGTAAAAAAAACGTCTCGAGTCTGTCGGTCTCCTCTATTTCGCCCAAATTGCATAATGTAGTAATCTCATATCAGTCTAGAAAGTGTTGCTATAATGAGGTTGCTAGCTAATGAAATGAGTTCAGAGTGGCAAGTTGGGAGCAATTTCGTGATGCTTAAACACCCATAAAACTTGAGAGAGATGAAGAAATAATGATCATTTACTAGAAAACCTGGTAGCGTATATAATACACTATCCTCCCATTACACATAACAGTGTACAAGCTACTAGCTACTGAGCTCCGCTGTCACAAAACATGACTCAAATGCTGCTGTTTTAACTTCGAGTAGGTAGGTATCCACATCCACTACTATCCATCCACTGCGTTATGATGTAGATTGAATTTTTTTATGGGAATGAAAACCAACGATATTTTATTCTTACACGTTTTATAGTCCTGCTCACTTTTTCAAGCAAGAACGCACGGTTCTCGAACTTCATCATCATCATCATCATCACACACGATTTTTATTATGTTGCTCAACTCCCCGACCAAGTGAAGAAGAAGTCGTTAGATTCACAATTAACTTTGACTTGACAATTTCATCCGTCGTCCTTCGTAGCTTAGCCCCTATATCAAACTTTATTTTTTGATGCCTATAGTTGTCCCATTTTTTTAAAACATTTTTTAAAAATGCTTGCTTGAATTGATCCTCGCTAACACACATTAAAAGTTACATGAGTTTCCCATCAACTCAATTGAGGAGCTCCTCGGAGTCTATGCTAGTTTTTTTCAGGAATTCATTAAAAATTAATGATATTTCACAAAAAAATATACATAGGTATATATTATGTTTCTCTTCCTTTTTTTCTCTAGGACGTTTGGAAATTTCTCAAGCTGGCAGTTCGCAAGTTCATCAAGTATGACTTACCATCCGGCACACAGATTGGGCTCATTAGTGTCAGCACGGCGGATGTACGCATTCTCTCCAATATGACATCCCTGCAGACGCTGACGCTAAGACGAGCTCTGGCTGACAAATTACCCAACTACCCTAATGTGGATTCTGGAGGAAACATCTCACTCCGGCGTGGGATCTTCCAAGCTGTCGAGGTACAACGTCGTTTATGTTATAATTTTTTATTACGTAAGATAACACACTAACAGATGAGTTTACGCATTCAGCTCTATGAGTATCTATGGCTGTTGTCCACGATTAGATCACATCACAGTTAAGTAATTATTCTCACATATTAAATACCATTTGACATGATGGAAATAATGAATTCATCAAAGTGGAAGGGTGCGTTGGTGTACAAAATGCCCAGAGTCTACGTGCGTAGCCAAGTCGCTATGTACTTTTAAATATCATAAATCAAATCAGACCAGACGAGACCAGCATCAGTCAAAACAGATCAACCACCGTGAAACCAAATGCACGAGAGTGCGAGTGATTTTTTTTAGTAGGGAAATGGTTGACGAAAAAATGTATCCGTCCTTCTTTTTATATTCTTTTTTTTCTCGTAATGAATTCACATACGTCTTCCCTCTTGTCATGCTACATCCTACGTTGAATCATATACGCCACAAAAAAAAAGCTCGACGACAAATCAGCAGCATCAAATCCTGGAGAGAAGAAGAGTGATAAGGGCTCATCAAACACAAAGCAATGATGGACTGGGACAGAAAAAGTATAAACAATCTGTAACTGTCCATTGAGTCTCATGAATGTGTCCAGTGTGTTCACAAAACACTGCTTTTCATGCCACACACCCTATATACACTCGAGTATTATACAGCGCGACAACGTTTTGATCATCATCATCTTCATGATGACGATGATGATGTAGTAATTCCTTGGCAGTAAAAAAACGGAAAGACGAAACTTTGCCCATCCATAACTTTTCTTCGTCCGGAAAAAAGGTTGTTATGCTTGTAACCACTTTTTCCCTCTCTCCGTATTATAAAAAGAGAGAAGTTGCTGCGTGTAGGGCTCTGAAATGATAAAACTTTTTTCCTCTTTTACTGCTAGCCTTAACCTCGTTTGACAAGAGAAGCGTAGCGTAGTAGTAGAGTAGTCCATAGGATATAGAGTTTTTTATTTTCGTGGTTACTCGTCCTCGTACTGTCAAAGTCGTGGACACTATATGCGATATTATATTATATACCTCGTAGGTGCCTTTGTAAGGTGTTATGCGCCATTCATGTCGGTGTTTAACATCGTTTTAGCGAGCTCGCCTTTTTGTCATGATGCAATTTGCTTCTAGGTTAAACAAGATGTTTCCATTTAGACATGTTTAGTTTTATATTATGCTTTGAAGCAAAATACGTCATTGTACAAGTTACAACAGCAGCAAACTTTTGTTGTTTTTATTACGTAACAACAAGTGTACTAAAAATGGACAATTGAAGTTGAAACTACTATGAAAATAGTAGTGCTGAAGAAATGGGTTGACGAATGGAAACTAATCGTTTTCATGAATGTAGCCCATCTCGTGCGAGATTTTTGCATGGTTAACAATGGATGAGCACAGGTCGTCGTCGCTTTCCTGATGAAAATGTGGTTGGGTTGGTGTCTCGGGTGTAATTCGGCTCTTTTCAAAAGCCTAGCTAAAAAGGGAATTTATTCAGCTGATAAAAGAATGTGTCTTCTTCTTCTTTCTATTATACGGGAAAACTCCCAGAAATTTTCTTCTTTTTTCTCCTGGAATGCAGAAAGTAAAACGACGGTGGCGATTAAGCATTGACTCTTTTTTCCTCAAATACCTACGCACCACACAACCAACAGCCGACCGACGAACCAAGGGAAGCTCCACTTTCAAGTTATCAATGGGAGGAAAAGGCTTTTGTAATGGAGGAAAAAGAATGGGAACGGCGTAGATTGTCAGGCGAGGGAAGAGGCTTAGTGGTAGTGGTAGTAAACGGGATTCCGTGAGATGATTTTGCGTGAGTCACTAACCGTATGCTCCCACTACCACCACCAACACCGCCACCACCGTATACTGTTGATCACGATATGCGCCCCCCGTCTAATGCACATATTTGTCTGAAAAAGTATTCAGCAAGAAAATGCACCAATTCAGAGAGCCCGATGTCTAAAATTGGTTCAAAAAAAGGAGGTGGAGATAACGAAGACAGTGATTTAAAGCGTTTTTGCTCCCATCCTTAGCAACTTTTTTCTCTGGATTCTCCATGTCGCCTCCGTCTTCGCTGATTTGCCTTTTTCGTTAGTATTCTCTCTCGCAGGCTTGAATTTTTTTTGCGGTACTTCATATACTACACTACTACTCTGATATGCATACCCGGCCTGGAGGAGGTTTTTTTCACATTTTTTTTCTTTCTCTCTCTCTCTCACTCTCTCTCCAGTTTGTAGGTTACGCTTACAAAACCAGACATATGTTTCTAAATTATTGCATGGAATCATGGGAAGAGGGATGTGTCATGTCTGGTATTTAGTTTCTGAGAAAACGTCCAGATTTCAGGAACTCCCGGGGAACATGCGGAATATTATCCAAAAGCAATAATAAAGACTCGCGCGAGCGAAACTATCTGATGAGAAAAGGAGTAGCAGGTGACGACAGTTGTTGGTTGACTTCAGATGTGCAAATGATGAAGGAATATTGAATACCTTAAATGTATCAGAGCGGATATATATGAGAGACAAAAGGAGGAAAGAAAAGGGAATTGTCAGGGTTTGTTCCCTTTTTCCGCATGCATCAACGAAATGAGAAAGTGTAAGAGAACAGGAAAATGAACTGGCGTGTCGTTTGATAAGAAAGCCTCATTTGGCTACACGGAGGAAAAGAGTTGAGGAAGAAAAAGGGAAGCGAATTGTGAAAGGATTCGAGACTGGATTCGAATTATATTATCTTGTGACGAGAGAATCAACCCTTTTATGTCGAACCCTCTGTTTCTTCTTCTTGGATTTGGCAAAAGAATATTCCGGGGATTGTAATATGGAGAGAGTATATTTGACTACTCGAAATAGGAAAATACCTACACTTACATGCAATCCCATAATATATATGCATAATGTGCAGTTTAACTTACCTACAGTATGTATTGAATAATAATGAATGTTTGAAGAAACCGGAATCATAATATAAATTTGAGTGAGCATTCTTTGGAATTGATACGTTGAATAAATTGCTGCTCCAACCCCGACATGTCCATTTTAATGATCAACCGTAGAAAAATAAATGTGATCAGTTTCTTTTTCAATGTTTATTCCGTATAAATTCGGGCAGGAGCCGGCCGTCCCGAGTTATGACTTTGAACTGCGTTAGCTTAAAGGAACACAGAGGATAATCTACTGCGGTGTCCAATTTACTTACAACATGCAACCCCATGATAATACATATGCATAATGTGCACTTTAACTTACAATATGTATTGAATAATAATGAATGTTTGGACAAGAAACCGGAATCATAATATAAATGCCTGATTTGAGGGAGCATTCTTTGGAATTGATACGTTGAATAAATTGCTGCTCCAACCCCGACATGTCCATTTTAATGATCAACCGTAGAAAAATAAATGTGATCAGCTTTTTCAATGTTTATTCCGTATAAATTCGGGCAGGAGCCGGCCGGCCTGAATTGTGACTGAATTTCAACCGAATGGAGAAGCAGAATATTAATCTACTGCGGTGTCCCAATCACTTCCTTTTGTAAATTTCGCTACTGTCGCCGTACTGTGACTACCACGCACTTTTTAAAAGCTACCCTTGAAAATATTCTACAACTCGACCGTAGCCGTCTGTCTCCTCCTCTAAAATGAGTGTGTAGCGATTGTTAAAGCTCAGCTGAAAATTTGGTTGTGTGTGAAATTGCTCTCTCTCTCCGCAATTCCTCCCGTGGTAATGAAGGTAGTCTCTCTGAAAATTTGGTTGTGTGTGAAATTGCTCTCTCTCCGCAATTCCTCCCGTGGTAATGAAGGTAGTCTCATGTGTGCATTTAAATGACCTGGTTTAATGGAAGAACATTAAGGCACATGTAGGAAATTAACTGCGTAGAGAAGCTTCTTTCTTCTTACCACATGGAGCATATTTATATTGCTTTTTCGTGCCCAAAGTATTGCCAAAGGTATAATATTCGTGAAATCTAATGAAACTCTATATCCCCCTAATTTTATATTTTTTATGAGATTGCACACACGGGCAAGCTTATTAAATCCATTCAATATAGACAGGCACCTGCTGTCTTTTGTCGAAAATGATAGACGTTGTGTGGGCTTCTTCATTCTATGCTGTAAGGTTAAAGGTTGCCTCAGACGTAAAATGCAAGCTCACAGAGTTTAGGTATACAAAAGTTATATGCCTAAGCTCACTTTTCAGGGCTATCCTTTTTTCCAACAAAAATGTATATTTTGAGGTGAAGAGCAAACGAAAAAAAACTTTAACGTGTTTCGTGAATTTGTGAAAATGCAAAAAAACGAAGCATTTGCTGTACCCCTAGCCTAAAATTTTTTTTACCCAGCACAACACACAATCCCAATCCCTTTTTAATCTCTTTGTAGTATACCATTATACGCGCATCAAGACGCTCATGTGTGACAGAAGAGAGAAAAAAAAGTTTGAAAAATCGAATGATGATGGAATCTTAGGAAAAAACCAATTACAACCAGAAGGATTCTATTGTTTCAGTGTTTTTTGTCACGCTCACGTTCCTCTTCTCTGTGATCCTACAATAACAAAGAAAAAAAATCCTTATAACGGGAAACCCAGTAGGATGAGGGTTAAAAGAAAACAACACATTTTTATATATGTTCTCCAAAAGCTGTGTGAAAACACGGTATATAGGTATATATGTCTGACTGAGATTATAATAATATAGATTCCAGGCGGGTATAGTATATACCGATATAACTATATACGGATACGGTATATACAGTAATGGAATGCCACCCACCCAGAGGTATAATACAAGCATAACCTAAAGAAACAATGATAGAAACAACGGTTCACTTTACAATCTTATTACCTATAATAGGTTATATATGTCATAGGAAGTTGAAGTGGAGATGAGAAAAAGCCACAAGACAAATAGGTTTTTCGGGTGGTGGTTTCAACCACCGCACCGTCACAATGTTTCGTATAAAATAATGAAAGCCCGTACGAAACCCGGACGTGCACGTAATCTGGGATAGTTGTTGCTGTTGCTGTTTTTTTCCTCGAGTGTACACACACTTTTTTTTTCAAGCACCAGGAAAAGGGGTTTTAATGCTATTTGTATAAAAGGCAAAGAGTTGTCAATAAACATTGCCAAACATGCCATCAATTCAACGAGCCAAGAAGAAAACAGCGTGGCTTCAAGTCCTCCATTACGTGTGGCATTAGAGCGAGAGAGAGAAGAGTCAACTTCACTTGAAACCACCATGTGAACATGGTGCATCTCCAAGCCTCAGATTTAGGAGACAAGCATTAGTTTTGTGTCTTGTCTGTCCATGTGCACTTATACTTTGTCTCGGGGAATATTTGTTGGGACGGGTGTTCCTCCTATGATGCAAGTAATAATGGTACTAAAGGAGAATCAAAGTGAGATCAAAACGTCAAAATCATTCTTCTTTTTTTCTTCCGTCCTTCTCCCCCAACCCCTGTGTACTTTATTAGACTTTTGCGGAGAGTTTTTTTTTCTTCTGTTTAATGTTCTGCTCTCTCTCTCTCTGGTTTGGTTTAGTAATATAAATCTGTACAGGTTTTGACCGTACGACCACGACGACGACCGTGGTCCGCAGTCCGTCCGTACCTCAGCCAATAAACAAACGAAATGGGCTCCCCTGTTCACACAAATAACATGATGATGATATATCAATTTCGTCTTCTTGACCAACAAAAAGACGCAACCAAGTGCATACAGTGGCATATTACTGTTGTCCTTTTTTATCAGGCTCCGCACTCCGTCCTCCGCTCCGCTGTCCGCTTTGTGGTCATTGGCTATATATATATTTTTTTTGTTTTGACTTATTATTATGTTTGAGAGAGGGGAAAATTGATTAAGAGCCCCCTGACCAAGGAACCAAAAAAAGAAGAAAAAGAAAAGCTAGAACCCGTGGACATTTTTTTTTCTTCTTCGTATCTTCAAGGGAGCGTCAACACCAACATTATTACATGGCAGTGACATGGAACCCACAGAGATTTTAACCCACCCTGTCGACATTGTCCCCGTGTCGCTGTGTGCCACACCACGTCAAAGATCAATTACGTCGTCTTCCCTTCATACTTTGGGCTAACATATAAAAAAAGCCATCTCCCATCTTTTAACCAGTTCTCGGCTCACTGGTGGGTGGAGGTGGTGAAGAAGGTACTCGCCATGAGATCACTGAACTGGGAGGGTTACAGCGTACACTTTTTTATCCCATTACGATCACAGGACATCGGCGGCATGCCACTCAGACATTTTTTCCTCTCTTCTCTCTCTCTCTCTCTCTCTTTGGCCTGACTCTTCCCAAAAAAAATATGAGAGTGCAGTTGGGATTGCAGTGCAATAATCCTGGGAAAGGACAACGTTTTGGGACATACCCAAAAGATTCTTTATGTGCAACTGCCAACCATAGCTAGCACCGAGGAGAGAGAGAGATGTGATGTAGCATCGGGCAATTAGATTAGAGGATACGAAGGTTTCTCAAAACTTTCCGCTGCCCCTTTAGAGATGAAAGTGATTTTGAATTTGAGAGAGAAGAAAAAAAATCCAATTCAAGAGTTTCGCTATGTGTCTGCGTGGGCTTACGAGATTAGCGTCGTCAAGAGTTTAACCTTGTCCATGGTTTGGTTTTCCTCAATTTAAGTGTATATAAATTGGGAGGAATGGTTGAATATGACTGAGACATTTGTTTGGCATTGGGCTTAACGAGGCAAGTAGCAGAAACGATGAGTGAAAATCTCACAGAGTCAATATAAACCCTGGAATCATTTATTTTGAAGAGTGTGGCAAGTAGCCTGGAAGACACTTGCTTAGTGCACCGCGAGCGAGCACTCTTCTCGGATGAAAGAAAAATATATATATGTTTTTACGGGACTGGAAAAGAAAATGATGATGATTCCACCCCAACCAACCCACCACCACTATCGCAATCGCAACCATCCACACAGGCATTATTTTATACGTGGCTCACATACGAAAAGATTGGGTAGATATAATCTGTGATTAAAACCAGTGGTTGGTCTGGGTCGAAGGGTGATTAGTAACTGACAAGAAATAAAAATTGCATCTGTCTCTGACTTTTTTCTTTTTCAATTACGAGGATGCAGTAGGAGTCATATATACCAGCACACAAACCACCAACCACCACCCCTTCATTGATTCATATACGATTGTCTATAGATTGTCAATGATTCTCGTTCTTGGTTACAGACAGAGAGAAGAAATGGCTTTGTTGTAATCCATATGCCTTTCATTCATGGTGCACATTTGAAGGAGGAATCCTCTATAATACGTGCTTCTTGTTTTTTTTTACAGTTGCTAAAGAGGAACCAGCAAAGGGCAGCTGGGTCCGTGATTATTCTCGTGAGCCAAGGTACAGTCTCGAATGCCGATTTGGAAGCATCCCTAGAGCTTCTACGGGAGGAGGAAGTTACTCTTGCAGCAATTGAGTATCCATCACTGGGTAAGCCTTACATTTATTTTTTTGTTTTTTTAAAGAATGAGATGAGAAGCGGAGATTTTTCTTCGAGTAGATGGATGTATGCATTTTCTGTTACGCCTTACCGTATATATACCAAAAGTTCATCTTGGTGCGATATGGGCAATTATCCATTCTGGGGAAAACAACTAAAATATTTATTCCCCCATTTTCACCGGACTGTTTTTCTCTTTACAGAAAGTATTTAGATATTAAGAGTAAATCCTCTCGATCTGTGAAATATATTTATGGAGCACCCCGATTTTATACGATTCTCCATTTATTCTCAATCCATCTAAAACTTCCCAGTCCCAACAACGGTGCTAATAATGAGCTTAATGTACTCGTAATCCGGATTGCATTTACCCACTCCACTCGTCCCAAATTTACCAGGTATATCGTATAGCAGCTCTTCGCATTAAGTGTGATTACGATTTCGATTGAATTTGTGTGTCAAACCGTGCACTTTTGAAGAGGATCCGCTATAAATTCGTCCGAAGTCATTTGACGCAAACGAGCAGGTCTCTTGGTAATTGCGACTTTCCTTTCTTGATCCAGTTGAAGTTACAAACCAAATCCATTTCCCGTCCCAACCATTCAATTAATTATCCAAAATATTTCACATTAATTTGTTTGCAGTTCAAAAGCCTCGGCTGAGTGGAAAATGGGTAGAAAATATAGTGTGCTCTTCTCTCCGAAGTAAACATATATACATTCCTCCTTCTTAAAGAGCCCCGTTATGGATATATCCCTACAAATATGTACTTTATTCACTTTAAAGCTTTAATTATTTTGACTGCACGACCACCACCACCACCTAGATTCCTCATCAGCTGCACATACAAGACTTGACTTGACTTGATTTTGCACACACGTGCAGCATTTTCCAAGTAGAGCTGGGCGCACTCCATTCATTGAATTGAAAGCCTAGTCAAGCATCCTTGAAGCATGATAATTATGCTTTTGCAAAATAAATTGCCACTCATGCATGCAAAAACAGATTCAAGCTCATTCGACTTTAGTAGATGATGATATTATTGAAGAGGATTTGAAATTATTATTATTTTATAGAGGAAGCTCAAGAAGAAGAGGTGACTATGAGTGACTGTATAGCGTCTACAGGTCTTCTTCCACCAAGTCACTCTTCCTCGGAAATTATAAGGTTTCCATTCGGTGGGCACAGCGTGTTAGCATTCGCACTTTGCGTGACGGAAGCGTCTCTCGTACCTGATGTTATACTAACTTGTGTCCTACAATCTCCGCGAGACTCAAATAGATGTTTTTATAGAGAGGTAGGGACTCCTCTTTTGAATAGGAAATGACGAATGACATCATCACCACCACCACCATCAACACCATCATCACGGTGATCATTAGACTTTGGTGTTGTTGACGAACCTGCTGCCTGATGATGGATCTTCACCGACAATCGATTCATTCATTTTCAAGCTCTTTGTTGAATATTAAAACCAAGGCTCTAGACCATCATCAGCAACACACAGTTTATCCTTTACCGCGACTGCCACTACCGTCGTTGGCTTCCTGGCTTCCAGTGCCAGTGTGGCAAGCAGAGTCCACAATATTTGTCTATTTTCATGGAGTTAATTACTTTCACTTTCTGGAAAACCTTATTTGGGTCAGCTTTAAATTATAAAATTATGCTTGCCATACATTTTAGTTGTGATGGGAGAGCAATGAATTTTGGACAGGGTAGAGAGTAGAGGTACATCAGCATCAGCAGGAGTGAAGGAACCATTTCATAATCAACTTTTCCCAGCTCTTTCTTTCCGTCCCTTCCCTTCACTCCAGTTCGGATATAAATAATTACTTTTGGAGCTCATATATTTAATGTCCCTATAATTCCCTGATAAAAGATAGAAGGGGAAGGTATGATGTCTTTCTTTTTGTTTACTCAGAAGAGCGTATATATATAAAACTTGGATGTATATTCTCGGATCGTTGTGGCGGTCTACTCTAGGTTCTTTCTTGGAGTGCGAGAATGGTTCCACAAACTAATCTCATATTTTCCCCGTTTTTCACTAAGCGTGAGAAAATAGGATATCGCAAGTTAGCAATAATCCTTTTTTCCCATTTCCACATTCTCCTTTTCAAAAAAAAAAACTCGTGCTCACAGTCTCCAACCTAATCTGTTCCTAATAGGTAAGAGTGGTGGAGGGATTGTGTTTTAGTGACACACAACAGCAAGGGCAAACTGCATTTTGACGGACTCCCACAACACACAAATTGTAGTTGCATTCCGTCCGGGGTATAGAGGCACAGCGTGAATTTTGGAGAGGGGACAATAACAGCAGAAGGAGGATGTGGACATATATAAAACTGTGTGGGCTCTCCACTTAAATGGTATTTTTTTGAATGGTACATATTCCGAACAAATTGTATAGTTATATAAAGTGGGAAAATAAGTGCCAACTGGAGGCAAGGAAGACAGAAGAGGGAAAAAATTGTCTGAGAAAAGAAAAAGGGACTCAGCGGAGAAGAAGAGATTCATCGAGAAAAAGTGGCAGGGAGAGGAAAAACTTGGTGCAGCACACCAAACATGCCATTGCTTTTACGAACCCAGCAGAGTAGTAGTATACCATCAAAATATAAAGTGGTGGCTCCAGCAGCAGACTCTTCTTCTTCTTCTTCTCCATATAACACAAACTGGAAGCATTTTTTCTCTCTCTCTCTCTCTTTCGAAGAGAGCAATGGCACGAGTAAAATTTGGAGAAAACCAGGGCAATGCCAAATAAATGGGTAAAGTTTCCCCAATATTTTACCACTGCCTGGTCATAAAGTAATGGTGGGACAGCACTTGGTAAAACTAACTACACCAATTACAAGGATCGTGGATAGAAAATGGCTTATTCTTTCCTGGACACTGTGTAAAGGATAAATCTGCAGGCCGGAGAAAAGATCGACTGGCAGCAGCATGGGTTGCATTTATATACACACATACACACAAAATAATATTTTCCATCCAATGTGGTCGTGGTCATACATGAGGAGAGAAAATTTCAGAAACTTTTCCCCTTTTACATTTTCTGCCAAAACTAGGTATACGAGCAGATCCAAGGTTTTCCACGAAATTAGTTAAGGACAAGATTACTAGTTTGTGTGGGGCACGTATTGTGGGGATAAAGGATATCAGAGGAGAAGAAGAAGAAGAGGAAAAAAAGTCATTTACTTACTGACTAGGCCAGTTTTGCCCCTGAAAAGCGCAATCATATTTTTCGGAGAGTAAATAGCCATATAAATCTAAAACACGAGGGGATTTATCATTTTATCATGGTGCATTGCATAAATCTGGTTGAGAATTTTTAATGTAATATCTGGCTAATTTTGCGTACGTACGCTGTATGAATGAGCTTGCCGTCTACCCCACACGCGTTATTATTATAAATGATCGACTGGCATATTATGTACTTCCTTATTGCCTTTTCGTGGCCATATTTATTAT
>JAANSN010003155.1:0-19965 GCA_036850665.1 Dicranocentrus wangi | reverse complement strand
TAATAGGTCTGTCTTTTTAAAAGAATTACATGGGTGCATTAGCGTCTCTGTCAATGTGACACGGGGAAAAGCTGGAGCACATTTCTAAAAAGAAATTCCGTCTCGCCAACTGATTCCACCACCGTTGCGACAGGCACAATATAAACCCCATAAAAGGTAATCCTTCCGAAGGCAGAGAAAACCAGTGAGAACTAATGCCCACTCAGGTGCAAGTTATGTTGTACTACTAACATCGCTGGAGCCAGGATTTCTTGGTGACGCCGATTGCGTGGGTAGAAAACACGGGAATGGAAAATGGGGAAACATATTTTGCGGGAAACAGTGTCTTGGATTGGAAGCATCATCAAATCATGATCGACAAAAAAGGTAATACCAATATCTCCAATTTAGCAGTAACCTCTAACCTGCTAGCGCTTCGTGTGAAGACATATTCTGCTCTGCTCCTCTCCCTTGTCCTTTTCCCGGAGGGCTGCGAGGTCTAAGGAGAAAAGACACACGTGTGGGGTTTGGGATCCTACTGCTGCTTGCATGTTTGCAGGATGGAGATAACGGAAAATTATTATTATTTAAATTTAAACTAGGTACGCATTATAACCACAGTCAGGTTACTAACGCTAATCTACGGGCTTCAGACAATTTCCCAACACCTTCACCTTTCACCGAAAAAAAGTCCCAAGGATTTCCATGCATCAGCCTCGTGCGTCGTGCCCCTCCGCTTCTCCACCTCCACAACATTTTGTGGACACTATCGCTCGACATGGAAATTCAGCGCTGAAGAGTTTTTTTTATTATGATAATGTATGACTTTCTCCTCGTGTTCACTTCAGCGATAAAAAAAATCAATGGAGATAGACAACCGAATGGCTTTTTCCTCTTCGGCAATCTCCCCTGAACAAAAGCACCGTATATAATATTGTAATTTAAAGATATACTTTATCTTCCAAAAATCGGTTGAGAATGATGGATCGGGTTTCATCCATTCACAATGCTATTATTCTCAACATGATATGCTCTACCGAACGAAAAGTAGACGTAATACGCCCGTTATGTGCGGCTTGGCTGGCTGGCTCCTCTTTAATGTTCATAGAATTTCCTTGCGGCTGATGAATGGAGTGGAAAAAGGTTTAAGGAGGCTATCACCTTTCACTCCTCTCATCCTGTCAGACACTTCTTTCTGTTTAAAAAAGTTTATAGTGCTCGCGAACCGGGGGCAGATATATTGTGTCAAGTATTTTACATATTAAAATATTAAACAAGCAATAGAATCCCACGCCTTTTGCTGATGATGGTGGGGGGGGGGTTCAAAGAAAAAGATGGGCTGGGATAATATATATATACACACACACATGGAATCAAAGTGAATGGGAAAGAAGCTGCAGCGGGGATGATAAGAGCGACCGATGAAGATTTTGGTTTGGTTGCTGCTGCTGCACTCGATGCGATGATGATGGTGTGGTGGTCTGTGGTTCGATATCCATTTCACAAAAATGCTGTGAGAGTCGGCTGGAACATGTATGCAACGTGTGCATGGGGAAAAGTAAACCCCCCCCCCCCCCCGCCCCACCCAATTGCCTTTTTTGTTCACAAAAGATTTCATTTCATCCATTTTAATTTTCATAATTTCAATGAGTCATGTATATTTCGTACGAAAATATGGAGGATAAATGGTATAGAAAGCACCTTACGTAAACATATTATTTTATTTGCTAGCATCAAAGCTCCTTTTGAGCTTGTTAAACAGGGCTGGAGTCGCATCGTCCTAGAAATCCTTTATAGGCGCCCGGACTACATTGCTACGTAAGCAAAATGTGTGCAAAAGGCAAATGAGGGAAATTACTTAAAACGGACTAACGACAAGGGCGATTTTTAACACGTGTGTGATGAGATAAAGAAATTACGACGACGAGTCGACGAGAACCTTCACTGTTTTAGTCGGAGGGAGGGATAACATGTGCAGAACTCTAATGGATGGGAAGACTGCTCGGAAATCCAAATAATTTCTCGGCCCATGCATGCACGCCATCCAGGCCACCTCATTAAGGTGATGAGCTTTGCTTTGATGTTGATTATGACGGCGATGAGAACATACTTTCCGCCTAATGATGATGTCGTGTTGGAGCTGGATATTGCAGTCAGAGGCATATTGTATTCCTTGTAGGCAGAGAGCGGCCGTTGTGACTGGAGAAAAGGGAAAGCATGGCGTATAACATAACTGACCCAGACTGGGGCGCCAGATGCTAAACTGTACATTGTCCTCGTTTCCCATTTGCTTTGGAAACTATGCGAGAAGAGGAGGGAGGTTGAGTTGGTATTCTGTGCAGTTAATAAACAAGTGTGCACTTCTTCACTAATTATTATGGGAGAAAGGAGAGAATATAGGGAAATATAAAAATGGACATGAAGTCGTTGGTGCTATAGGTGCCTTTTGCAACCTAATATTTTGCCTGGAATTCACTGAAACTTTTTAGATTTGTACGACCTAGGAACCATCTTAAAATCTATCTTGTATAGTAGCTGAACGGGGATTGTAGAAGTTTCTTTTGGCGACAAGCTTTAGATATATTTTTGTTGAGATACATTTTGGCGTAAATTAGAAAACCTGTCGGTCGGTCCCAGGTGTAATATTTCACGAAATGAGGTTGACTTTATAGGATTCCGGTGATCATGACTGATGACGGGGGTGATTTGTGTCTCGATAAAAGTCCTTTTGATTTGATATATGCTGACTTGCTCATTGTCAGTCCTCCTCTGATTTGATGAGGTTCATTACAAAATGTAAGTGATATAATAAAGAAAAACCAGTGTGGAATGGAATTTGGAAAGTAGCTGATTTAAAATTCTCCAGTTCCAGATGAACTAGTAACCCATAAAAAAATGAAAATGGAACTGGTAAAATAATGGCTCGGGTAATCACAGTTGGCATAATAAGCAAAATCCTAGAAGGAGGGTTGTGTGCCATGTTTTATATACTGCTGCCCTGGTTCCACATCTGGTGCCCCACCGGGTTTTGGCAGAGAAGGTCGTTCAGTTCGTCGCACAGTTGTAATTTGTGAAGTAAATTGGGCGCATTACTATGATTTGATGTGGGAACGTGGAAATGAAAGAGTAATTAAAGGAGACACAGGCGAAACCTGTTCCGTAGGGAGTTCCCCGTCCCACTTCAAGTTGAGCAGTACAGCAGCAGTAGTAGTCGTCGTTTCATATCACACTGGAGGTGGTAGTGGCTAGACGGAGCAGCAGCAGGAAAGGACTATTACAGCTCCATATTTTTCAATTCAATTTCCTGATTGGAAGTCGGAAATCAGCGAAATGGTTGAGTGAAATCGGAAGCGATTTTGGAGCACGGGGTTTAATCCAAAATATGAATTTCCTTGAGAGGCTCTATTACAGCTCCGTATTTTTCAATTCAATTTCCTGATTGGAAGTCGGAAATCAGCGAAATGGTTGAGTGAAATCGGAAGCGATTTTGGAGCACGGGGTTTAATCCAAAATATGAATTTCCTTGAGAGGCACGAACTCATTCTTAACAATTCTGATTACATTCTGCCACGAGGGACGACGACTGGCTCAGCCTCCAGCGTGGAATCATCCTTTATTGGATTGCACATTAGGGAACCTCTCGGGAGGTTGATAGCGTCAAGAGGAGAGCAAAATGAGACGTGACGTTCGTATTAATAGCAAGTTTTGAGTATTTCAAGTGGAAAACAGGAAGTCACTTTTATGCTGAATTCTATCTTGCTCGAATTCTCTGGATGAGCTTGTTTTGCAACATTTTCTGTATCATGCAGCACAAGTTGTGCATGGAGCATTTCAAGACGGATGTGACGTCAACTAACTTGACGCATAGCGAACAACTACCGTGTGATATGGGGTTGGCATGGATGGAGATATCCAGCCACTGGGTATTATTGTAATAATAAAATTATTGTGCTCTTTGTGCTCATTTTCACAATTGCAATATAGCACCATTTTAGCCAATTTTGTTTTATTACATAAAAATCCAAGATTACATGAAATCATAATTAAGAGCGTGATGTAATACTTTATTATAATAATTTAGTTGTTCAGCGGCAAGGCAAGTCTTGGATGGAGGCATCTGCATCTCACGGATGGAATTTCCAGATTCCTTTTTGATAACCGTCGTGCACGTGGTCGATCAGCGCTTGGCGTCGTCCTTCGCAGAAAAATGCCAGATTTAAAATGGCGCTCTTTTTGTTCCAGATATCTGCTGGCGACTTTGCATCTTGTCCTTCCAAAAATCCGGATAACTTTTCGATGGACTCGTGCAAGTACACCATATTATCCTCAAAAATATTTGCTTCGGTTCCAGGCTCCAAGTAGTGGGCAAAGGGAAAGGAAAACTGAAGCAGCTGCCTGCAAGCAAGGAGCGTCTGCACGGCCTGAAGGAGGTAAACATGACGTTAGAGAACACGATCATTTCAATCAATCAACAATAATATTATACTAGGTATACAATAATACTGAAAACATTTAGTTGGCTTACATCCTTGTAATATCCTACGTCTGCGCTATTGGGCAGGTTACACTCTCGCTGCACATCTATCATTGTCTTTGTAGCTCCTGTCAATAGCTTCTTTTCGAACCGATAGCTTTGGGCATGACTCTTGAACCGGTCCGATGTAAACGTAAATCGTTCGAGGTGACTGCGACCTGCAGAAGCTTTGACGTTGGGACGATCACGGGAGCAGTTATAACTGTAACCATGCTGAGACCAGTCACCTGTAAAACATTAACGAGCACATTAGTAATTATTATTATGACTTCAGTTACTCTGCTGCCATTATATCAAAATGAGCAAAAATATACATATATTTTCTTACGCATACAGAGCCAGCAAAAGGTATGCTGACATTTCCTGCAGTGCATCCTATTACAGCCACCGTTCTTCTCGATGGGCGACTGGCACTTCGGACAGGGCTTCGTGAAGGCCATAAACCAAGTTGCGGTGCCCGAGTCATCTCCGATCTTCCTGGACCACAGCTTGCTCAACTCGCAGTTGAGGGGATAGTGCCACGGCAGAGCGCAGCCGAAGCAGAACGTTTCGCCACAGTGGCATTTAGCTTCACTGAAGGTACTCATGGTAGAGTCGAGCTTCCACGCCATCTCACACCCGTTCCCAGGGCAAAACTTGAAATTCTTGTTCTTCTCTACAAAGCAATTTCGTTGAAGCCGCTCGTACTTGGACAACAGCAATGGGTGGTGCCTTAACACGTGGCGGATGTAGTCGTCGGAAAGAGGAACCTTGCACTCATAAGCTGGACACTTTAATGTGCAATTGCCGAACGTCGAGTTCACGAGGCCCTCCACATACGCGAAACTGCATGCTTTGCAAAAATAGTGGCCACAGGGCGGAGGAGGTCCGGCGACTCTAGGAGTAAATTCACAATAGCAAATAGGACACTCGACGATTTTGGGCCTGGATGAAGATGAAGCCTCGTCACTTCTCGGAAGGAAGATACCCGAGTCGGAAAAGTACTTGTCTCGGCTGTCACTGTAATACTTCTGCTGCAAAAGTTCGGCATTCCAACAGCAGTGGTCCAGCATTTGCAGAACTGTAGCCTTTGGCAATTTCAGAACTTCCATCTGCGTCTCCACAGCGCTCCCAAACTCCTTCTGAACATCTTCTGGACCAAGTATTCGTGGGATTCGAGACTGGATTATTTCTCTATCCATTTCCGCGACCATCGCGCACGCTTCTTCCGTGTCGTCCTCGTCTGGAAGCTCCACACCATCCCACCCGTCATCATCAACCAAGTCCGCTTTTACCTTCTTGGCTGGGTTATCTTCCGGGATTGAGTCTAACTCACGTTTGTCACCCATGATGCCACACAATTCGTCTGCCGGATGGAAACTGTGCCACTAAGTTCGAGGTCAAATTTTGAAAATTACTGAGAACGAACACTGCAAAACACTGGTTAAACTCTGTTAACTTAAAAAGTGGCCGAATGAAATGAACCCTCCTGCAAATATATGAATAAAATAAAAATAGTAGCTCTCTCTCTCTCTTCCTCCCTCCTTTTCTATTCCTTCTCTTTCTCTCTAACCGAAACTGAAAAATTCATTTGAATTTTTTTTCGCGCGCTACAAAACCGGCGGCGCGGTGGTGGTGGTGATCACTGAAAAATCAGCACAACAACGCAAAACCACACCACCGCCGCCACCACGCACACCAGCATATTCATTCTCCTCTTGTATGAATAAAAATATCCTTACGAAAAAGAGACAGGCTCGCCCCCGCACGAACGACATTTTCAGTTTTTTTTTTTACCTGCTCACACGCACTTACCTATTACATGTGACTTTACGGACGGAGCGGAGAGCCTTCCAACGTTTTTCCACAGACACGTTTTTACGTTTTATTTTTTTATACCATTTTCGAGTGAGTGAAGTGAATACGAACGACTTGTTGTGTTGTTGTATGTATTACGAAAAAAAGAAAACAATTCATCACATGCCCATCCTCTCTTCCCCCAGCGATGCATCATCACAAAACCGTCTGTCTGTCAAGGATTTTTGTCCTTTTGTGCTCACGGGATGAATGAATATTGCAGGCGAGGAACGAAGTGGTGGTGTGTGTGGTGGGTGGTAGTAAACCCTGCATTTGTTCCACCTCCTCCACCTCGACCTCCACACATCGCTTCAAAACGGGTTTTTTAAAGCTTGTCCTCCACGAGTTTCACCGGTGAGCCCGTTGTGATTCATATGGATTGTCTCTGGGTGGATATATAGGGATGTGTGTCTCCGACTACCACCGCACCACCTCCACCCTGCTCATACTCCACCTCATCCAATTCATATATCAACAACAAGAAGGAAATTCCAACTCCAACAACCCACTCTCTCAAGAAATATGTATATATATGTATAAAAATGTAATGCATGGAGATGAGTTTCCCATTTCAAACGGATTGTATATTATTGCTTGTTCTCTCCTTCCTTCATTTCCCACTCAAACAACTCTTTTCAACAAGAGAGAAAAAAAAATAAAGAAATATACCTTTTCCACCTACACTCCTACAATTTTTTTTTGTGCTGACGTTTTTTTTTTGTCGACGACAGAAGGAATCTGCCGTATTCGTCATGTCAGCTCAGCCGAGCCAGCCTTTTCTAAAATGTAGAGAGAAAAAATCTACAATGTGTATACATCAAAAAAAGAAAGAAAGGATATCTATAAAACGTTTTTAGTGAGACAGTGATGATGACGATGATGATACTCGTCTGCATCCTCCCTTCTATATCACATACAATTGACAAAAAATATAAAAATGTCTCTGTTATTTGGAGTCGCTTTGTATAGTTGACAATGCACAAGAAAGAGCGTATTTATAAGCGTGTATATATGTGTATAGGTAGGTGCAGTTTTGCATCATGCCTCACTTGCCTCATCATTTCCTGGGGCTCATTGTAAAGTTGATTTTTTTCCACAAGTCATTCCAATTCACTTTCTTGACATATATCCTCCTCCAAAAGCCTCCATACCAGCACTCGGCGGCACTCCAGCCTATAATAGGTACGCTATTGCTCCCATTGTGTGTGTTATTTTTTCTTCTGTACATTGTCAAAACATTCCGTGCCGTATGTATGTGTGTGTGTGTGTGGAGTGGAGGGAGTGGAGTCATCCAACTGAAAATTGGGCTTGCGGCTAAAACCTTCCCTCCCTCCTCCTTCTCTACTTTTCTGATTTCGCCCGAAGGAGTAAATTCAGAGAGAGAGAGAGAGTAACGGCCGGAGTAGTGTCTTTCATTCCTTTCATCTGATCCTCCGGTTCCACTCTTTTCATCTTCCAGTGCCGTGGTGCCGTCGTCTTCTTGAACAGTGTGTCCCCATTGTGTAATGACTGTTGTTCTTCACTTGAGGGGGAATTTGAAAATGACACAATTGTCGTCCCTAGGAAAACCATGGTGGAGGAGCCACAAAGGCCCAGCTATTTTTAGAGCTAATGTAGATATGTATATATATCCCTACGGTTTGTTCCCATTGCTGCATCGATTGTGTTGTGTTGTGGTGGTGGTGGGGAGGTGGGGAGTATGGGAACCTCTGCACAACAGTATCAAAAACCTTTGGCCACTTTCTCCCTTTCTATTTCCGCCCATTATTGTGGCTTGTCATTCCAAGATTCCAAACTGTGAGGATTTTGTGATTGTAATGCTGAGAAAATGAAGCTGTAAACCAAGACCTGACCAGTTGGTGCGTAAATTTTTTTTCTTTCTCTCTCCTTCACTCTGACTTTTTCAATCAGCCAAGTACAACGAGAGTGGAGTGGAACTCTGGGAGAACGAGTAGGAGCTGTGTACCTAATGCTTCCTTGTTATGCGTACGTGAAGCTGCCCACTCCGTCAGCTTATAATTCTTGCTGAGAAGAAGAAAAAGGAAGAGGAAAGAGAGAGAGTGAAAAAAATGCAACTTTAAGCTTCTCTTTATTTTCCCGTTGGGATTTTCACCTTTTTTTTTCTCTCTCTCTCTCTCTCTCTTTTTCTCAATATCTTGGATATGCCCACGTACGATGGGCTAGTTGGTACGCGTGTGGTCTCCATTGTAGATTGTGGAGGAAGTTAGGGGACCATGTTTTACGGCGATTTTCACTTACACGCGCTTCCTCCTCGGGATGTGAATGTGTGTGTGGAGGAGGAGGAGGAACGCGGAACGTGTCTGCATAAACTAAATAATTTAAAAGGGCATAGTTGACTGGTGCGCAAACTGCTGGAAAAGGAAAAAGTTTCCGCACTCTAAACATCTCCCTACACGTTCCTTCCAAAAAGTGTGTAATTTATGAAATGATAAGCGGCAATTTCCTATTCTCCTCTTCACCACCACCACCACCACCTTCGATCCCTCCTGAAGGGCCGTGAAGCCATATTATGTTGGCAACTTTCAAAGGCAGACTTTGTTCCCAAGATTAATTCACTTATTTCATGGAAAATACACACAATATAGATTTTTTGTCCAGCAGACCTCACCGGTCCATACGGTGGTATATATGGGTCCAGCAGGAGGAATCCAAAAAAAGTAGGAAGTATAAAAGGAAAAACACACACGTACGTACGTACGACGAGCCTACACCGAAGAAATAGTAACAAAAATACCTATTTTACTTTCAAAGTTTACGAGAATGACACCCATGTTCCGCGAGCATCTCATGTGGAGCTATGCGATGCGAAGTAAGTGTGTATAGCAGGTTACAAAACCCTTTTTCCCAGGAGACTCCAAAGATTCCATTTAGACCGCTTTGCTGCATTCTGCCTCCCTCCCTTTGAGTCCGGGTGCAGTGAGCTTTGAAAGGAGGCTCCGTCAAAGCGACCACTTCTACCACCACCACCGCATTTCCAGATTCTGCAACTCAAAAAGTCGAAAAGAATGGTTGAAATGGTTTTTCTCCTCTCTCACATGTATGGAGTCGGCGGCGGTGGAGGACATGCCGTTGTAAATATGAATAGTTGAACCATCATCGTCATCAAAGTATGCAGTATCATCCATATTTCCTGTCTTGTGGAAAACAAAGTTTGTTTTGTGATTCTTAGTAGAGCCCTTATATAACCGCCGTTTTTCGGCTCGGATAAATTGCGTTACATCCCCCTGTCCTTTGTATTTATGGATATTTATATTTGATATGGGCATATTACAGCGCTGATGCGGTGGTGGTCCGGTACGGCGGTCCTGGAGCAAGCGAAAGCATATATACGTATTATAAAAAAGCCTCTTACTTTGCCATTTCCAATTTCGAGCTTGTTAGCCTCCCCATTTTCCCCGTTATGTCGAAACTAGCGAGTCAGCCAAGTAAGTGGCCCTCCTCTCTGTAAATATCCAATTGCGGCCGGCTTTATGGCAGGAATTATTTAAGAGGATGAATGGATATGGATATATAGAGAGGGAAAAGTGATGATATTGGCCATTATGGTAGGCAGTGGCACGTATGCATATGCAGTAGAACAAAATTGACCACCCCTTTAAGTTTTTTTTTTGGTGCTTGAGGAAATCCTAAACTCATTTCGCAAATGTGATAATAGTCAAATAATAATACTTGCAGTATTTTTTCGGACGTAAACTGTTGCAGCGGAGGGACGTTAAAATTTTTTGCAAATATAAGCACTTACATTTTTGCAAAGGTGACCATGTTCCTCCGAATTCAAGTTTCGTGTGTAAAGATTTTGGGTACCAGTGGCAAATTACGCATTTGCGTACTGACTGATGATACTCTTTTTCCGCTACATATTTTTTTCCTTTGAAACTCTTTCGAGAGTGGAATGAGGGGAATGCTTTAGAAAATTTAATAATAAAGAGTCACATAACATGAGCTCGGAAAGTTGAAAATGTTGAGGATGTAAACGGCGGGCGGTGGTGGTGGCCTAACAAGAATTCTTTTTTGATAAATGGGAAAGGCATCCAGTTCCAAGATGAAATAGATTAGCCGGATTTTTTTTATTCCTCGAGCTATTTTACTAAAAAAGAGCAGAGAAGAATATCTTTAAGATTCATTTGGTCCGTGGAATGAATAGCTATGTCGACATTTAGTTTGTGGGAGTGCTAATAAATTAGGAGAAAACGGGGGAAATCTGGCGGCGGGCAGTTGTGTTACGTAACAGTGACCACCACCACACACACACACATACACGCTCATATAAACGATGTAACCAGCAGTCCGAAAACTTCAGTTATTTGTTTTTTTTCTTTCGCGGAAGAGGATAATATGAGTAGGAATAAAAATTGCCATTTTTTTATTCTTTCTCTACAATCCGTTGCACTCGACTTTTGGCATGTTTTACCTCTTTGGCTCCCCATTTTATCCGCAAATTCACGAAATTCCCTTTTTATGGAAACCTCTGGTCTCGGGGAAAAAAATACCAGCTAATACTCATGTAGCGCTCAGGTAGGCAGAAAGAGATTGGGAATAAGAAAAACCAGGGATTTTATATTTCTTGAGAGTTTTTAACGATCTCATTTTTGGCTTTTTCATTTTCTCCAAAAAAAACTGCAGACTACCCTCGAAAAAATATAAAGAAGAAGCAGAAGAGAAAAGGAAAAAAAGCATAAAATCCGACAATGTTATTACTCCAAATCTGAACATCATATACATAGCTCACCCACTGCATCAGTGGAAAAAAGACAATATTTTTTACTAGCAAAAAAAAATACTTTTCTGAACAGAGAGAACATGAGCCCGGTAAAGCCACAGCCACACACACAAGTGAACAATGAACCCTTGGATTGTAAAAAAAAATATTGTGAACAAATTTTAGACAGTAAGAAATTTTTTTTCTAGCCCGATCCCTTTTTTCGGTTCTGTTCCTCCTATATTATTATATTCCTTCATTTTTAAACCGTTTTTTTGGTTGACAATGCATCCAAGAGGAAAAACAGGAAGAGATGGAGAAAATGCATTGTAACTCAAAAAAATACTCAACTGAATTTTTTTTATTCAGAAAGGATAGGTAGACTTGGAGAAAATGGAAAAACATTAAAGATATGCATTGAGGCATAATCCTTAAGATATGCACGTACCATATGGCTTTTCCTTGCTTGATTTCATGCTTCACTTTCTCCCTATGTGTGGGTAAAAGCAAAAGCAAAAATCTAGGTAGAATTTTTATACATATTTTTTCTTTCTCAGAACGGAACTCCCGTTTTGTTACCTTCTTGTATGCAAAAGAGCTGGAAGCAACTCTGGTTGTTCCACACACACACACACCGACTCTTTCTCTCTCTCTCATTCTCTTTTTCTGTTTCTTCGACTGTTGTTGTTCTAAAAAGTTGCGGAAACCTATATGTTCTCCTCTGCTGTTTTGGCCAGAAGGAAAGGAGAAGGAGAGAAAGTAGGAGAAGAAAAATGGATAACGGATAAGATTTTGTAGGTATCCACACAACAAACCATATTATAGTCGACCGACTTTCACTCCGACTTTTTCTCTCCGCACACAAGAAAATCCTGGTCCGCGTCCGAGACTCTCGCTCTTCTGTTGTTCTATATATATGATTATTGCTCATATTCAGATTGGAATGTTGGAAAGCGATTATGTGGATGGTGGTGGAGTGGATGGGAGCCGTTTGTTGACTACGAGCTGAGCAGAAGAACCAGCAGTTTTCCTTTTCCTACTCTTGTTTTTTTTCCTAATGGAGGACGGTGACCGGACATGCATGATGCATGTGTTCTTATATATGATATCCCATATAATAATAACTTGCTTCCTACGAAAATATATTCCGAGAGAGAGAGAGAGAGAGCCGCCGCCGGAGGACCATTGTATTCTATTTTAAGCAGATGTGTACACACTCTGAAAAAACACATGTAGGCACCCGCCGACTTGTTTTTCCCCCTCGCTAATGTAAGCCCCTGGAATTTCATTTTTGCCCATTGCGTAAAAATAGCTCAGCCAGGGAAATAAGCTGGCGAGATCATATTTTTGTGTAAACATGGCTTTTTTCTTTTTTCCCTAAACGTGTGGACTCAGGTTGTATAGTAAAAAAGAATCTGTTTGTTGTTTAGGTTTTTTTGTGTGTGTAGGAAAGCCAAGAGAAATGCGGAAGTTGGG
This sequence comes from Dicranocentrus wangi, assembly GCA_036850665.1. Lineage (NCBI taxonomy): Eukaryota > Metazoa > Arthropoda > Collembola > Entomobryomorpha > Entomobryidae > Dicranocentrus > Dicranocentrus wangi. Next base: position 7,420 of record JAANSN010003155.1, on the reverse strand, counting down.
GGTAAGGTTCCAAAGCAAAAAAGTGAAGAAGAGATAGTAGTAGCCCAGAAATATAATATAATAGTAAACCAGCAAAGGCAGCCAGCCCCTCACCCGTGCCCGCCCGCGTGTACTCAAAACGGAGTCAAACACAAATAAAAACTTTTTTGAAAGTGAAATATTATGAATGTAATCTAATGCCACAATATTTTACCACGAGCTGCTCTCTCCAAACAACAACCATGATTTAAGTTTATAGCTTATTTCCTTATGAGATATTATATTTTTTTACAGTTCATGCTGGCAACTCACATTACTAATATTACCCAGATAACCCGCTGCTACTCTCTCTGAAGAGGAGAAAGAGAAAGTAGGATACTGTTCTTCTCTCCTCATATCACCATCATTTCAATCTGATTGTGTTCCCCTCTCTCTCCCAGCCAGCTTTTTGTATACATATATATTTTTCGGTGACATCCGAGCCAGCCAAAATGGATACACACATATTTCTCTCTCTTTCTCTCTCTCTCTCTCTCTCTAGTTTTTGGAACAAATTACAATACAAAATGACATTCTTTGATTGCACCATTATATCAAATAACAACCAAATATCAGTTTTCCTTACACAGTTCCCCACAAAAAAAAACCAAAAAACCCACCAAGTTGTTGTTGTTACAGTTGGAACGTATTGCAAAAACAAGGGAGAACGAGAAAAGGGAAGAAAAAAGACAAATCTGATTTACAATTGCAGGTTTCTGGTTCTGAAAGTTGGATATATTTGCATCAAATTACACGGCCACTGCACCAGATTGAAAATATCAAAATGGATATTCGCTTTCGCTACACAACAACATTATATGTTATGTGAATGGGTTTCGTTTCGTGGAGGAAAGAAAAAGAGAAATGCGTGTTATTGGAGCTACACAGTTGCAGAGAGGAACGAGGAGCTACACGAATATATATACCACCATCATCATCATCATCATCCATTCTCGTTTTTTTTTCTCACGGAGAAATTTGTTCCCGTCTTTTGTATATTTGTTTACTCGTAATAATCAACTCATTGCGTCACGTTCAAAAGGGAAATGATAGGAGAGCGAGGAGTTGTTTTGGATGAAGGTGAAAGGAATGAATGGATGACTGCAACAGAGAGAAAAGGAACACACCATTGTTTCGCAAAAGTTCACCCGTTTCCAGAGAGGAGTTAGTTTCCATATCCCATTAGAAAAACTTGTCTGGAGTTGGGGGCACATATAAATATATATTCGTATATTTCTCCTCCTCCTCTTCCTCCTCCTCTTGCACGCCACGACAAAAGAGCCTGTTCCGATCCCGACGACAAACTTCCAACGGCTTTGGGGGAAAAAGCGGAGGAGAGGGGAGGGAGACTTTTCTGGAAATTGAAATTCTGGATGAATGTAATGATAGAGAAAAATGAAGCTAATTTACTTTTCCTTGTCAGCAAACTCCACTCTCATTCCAGAGTCCCTATTAAACGCGAGTTTTCTCCGAATCTCACCGTAGTGCATAGTGCCACGATACGCGAGAACAAGAAAAGTCCGCCGCTTTCCTGTTGACAACATTCATTTCACATTTGATTAGAGCATGGCTATAATTAAACTTTATTAATCTTGACAATACACCCTTCAGCTCGGGAAAGTAACAAAATAGGACTCATTCACTCACTCACTCACTCGCTCAGTCACTGCTAAACAAGCTGATGAGGGCTGAGGGCGGCGAGTCGGTTCCCAAAATGGCCCTGTTTCCACCCAGGCTCACTATCAATCATGGTGACCTTTGAGAGAGTGCGACAGGAAAAATATTGTTATTTTGCCAGTTCTCCTCGCAGTTTTTAACTGTGGGCGAGGCTCGGAAAGCCCGTCGTAGAGGATCAGAGGGATTTTTTTTTGAGAAAAATAATATGAAGCGCTCTTTGAGAACGTGCTGGGGTAGTAGCAATCAAAAAACATTGAATGCAGAAGTCGCGTCGGGTAGGAAAAATATGCTATCATTTTTGTCGTGTTTCTGCTCTCCTACTGCAGGGATTTGGATGGTGAATAGACAGACAGATATATATAGAGATGGAGAAAACAAGCATATTTTTTGGTTCCGGTCTTACCTAACAGCATTGGCATTGGGTTTGTCCTTCAGGATCACTCTCAAGCTGATCTGCCTCGAGTTATAATAAAAGTTTGGGGAAAAGCAGATTTTTTTCTAATAAGGATTTCTTGCTTTGAGCAGGAACCAAATAAAGCCTCTTGATTTTATGATCGCTCCAAGGACAAATTTTTTTGTACGGGTGGCATATAGCGGTCAGTTTTGGAAAGCAGGTATGCAATTCGAGAAATAACTTTTTAAGGGACTGGTAAATATTGAAGGCGATGAATCTGATTTAGCAAGGTGTACCAAGCAGATGTAAACTTAAACACACAGTGTGGAAACCTCACACTTAGAAATGCCCACACTAACCTACTACTACTTACATCTATTGATTTAAAATACCTAGTGTAGCATTAATAAACGTTATGGACATCAAGATGTAGCAACTTTTATGTCTGGACGATTTTGCGCCTGTATTTTGATAGTGGTTGATTATTACTAGCCTCCAGCAAAATCATGAATATCCTCTTTCTTCATCCTGCCATCCTTCCTTTTCCCCTACCATGATGGTCATCATTTTAAGATATCATCCCATTACCTTTCCTCCAGCCTGATTACTCCAGCACGCAAAAAAAATCCAGCAAAATCTTCAAAGCCGCCACGGGGTAGGTGAATCCCAGTCCGGTTTTTCTTTCTGTTTACAAAACTCTACTCTTTCTCTTTCTTGACGGTCAGTCGTCATTCCCGTCTTCCCTAATAATAACCAGAGAAAGCAGCACCCCAACTGATGTGAGTAGACGCATTATTGAGTTGTTTACCATCGCCAGCGGCCATCGGGAACAAAACAAAAAAACGTGTGTATACATATAGTTCCTGACATGCAGCCAGGGAACATGTCGATTTGTCAAAAGAGAAAGAAAAAAAGCAAACGGAACGGAAGGAAAAGAGGAAGAATTTCACTCACAGTGAGGACGAATGATAGAAAAAAGCAGAAAACGATATATAACTCTTGTAACAGCGCACACTCTTGTCGACATGTGGCATTTCAGCCTAAAGAATAATGGACTGAGTGAGAGCGAGAGAGAGAGAGCGAGAGTAACAAAGAAAGAGTTGGATGTGCAGCAGCACCAGCAGGGTTTCAAGTGGTCTTCTTTATTGCTTCAAAACAGGGTGAAGGAGAAGGAGGAAATGAAAGCGTACATTGTTTCTCTCAATCTCTCAGTCCATGTGCTCTGGAGAGAGAGGGAGAAAGTATAACTGTGACTAGAAATGGGAGTATTATGCTCGACATAAAGCGCGCATAGTGGCATTTTCCAATACGAAACCCATATTCCTCCTCCGAATGATAGACAGATCCGGAAAAGAAACAAAAAAAGTGTATTGAACTGGGGTTCTTGTTTTTTCTTAAACATTTTTTTTGTGTTTTGTTTTGTTTTTATAGCCTCACTTCCTTCTCCCTTATATCCTGTCTAATATCCCTCCAATTCGACTGGAAGTTTGGCTGGAGGAGAAAGGAGGAAATGGGAAGTTAAAGGAGAGAGCATGTATGTATAGCAAGGGAAAAAATCTGATTTTTCCGAGCTATTATTGTTGTGTTGTGTTCTGGTTGGTGGTGGTGATGGTGGTGTGTTCCCAGCTGGTTGGAGTAGATTCAAAATCGCACCCGTCACAAGGTTCTTTGGGGAACTGTGGGTTCAATGCTTACGTTTACATAAATAGTGGACCCATATAAAGTCCGAGGAAACGGGATTTCCTGTCCATGCTGCAGTAAACTGTTTTGGAGATTAGTTACACCAGTCAAGTCGGGAGTGGTGGAGGAGTGGGGAAGTAGTGAAGCGGATGCATAAAGTTTCAAGATTTTCTCTGACGAATCTCTCTCTCTCCCCCTACTTTTGGCTTGGCCAGTTTATTCATTGTCGGGCAGCTGACTCCAGCCAGAGCAAAAGCAGGACTCTGGGATGACGATTTTCTCTCTATATATATAGTGCCCCTCCGTTTTATTATGACTATATTTTGGAGAAGAAATATAACTCTAGTTTCGTGTACTTTGATGATATGAGCGTAACCCTGTTCCTCCAGCAGCTTCAGAAGCCGTGGTGGTCATGTGGCAAGAAACACATTGCGAAAGGATTTACTATCCTTTTTCCCGAAAAACGGACGGAACGCACCATATCATTCCATTGTCGGCATTAACATATGCACCACTTTTAACTTCAACAGGCGGCTTCCATCCGCCGTATATCGTTACATTAGACCTATAAAAAAAACTGGTCCTTCTTCCCCGAAAAAGGTAACATGTATCCGGAGTACAGCTTTTTATTCACTCCGTGTACGTACATCCATGTACACGTACATGTCTAACATATTATAGACCATACCACATGCTCTTTCTTCTTCTTTTTTTTTTAGTTTTTAGCTCTATAAATGCCAAAAGAAGTTATTTTCCTGGACTGGTTGGATGGTATAGAGTATATAGGTAGGTATATATGCATGGGGTGGTGGGTGTATAATAGTCAGCTCCTTTTTCACACAAGTTTTCCTCCTTCCCCATTGTTGCTCTCTCCATCTCCTCTTTTTTCGGGTGGTGGTGGTGGAAATGCTTTGGAAAATTGAACCAACTTTTGAGACTGCTTTACACTCATTAACTGTATTCCTTGTCTCAAGGAATTTTCTTCTTCGTCTTCTTCTTCTCTTTATAAGAAAAACCCGTGTCGTCCTTCCCACCAGCAACAGAGAGAGAGAGAGGGAGAGAGTACTATACAGACACACGTTTAACAATTTAGTTTTCTCCCTTTTTTCTCTCTCGAGTTGTCTCTCTTTTTGTGGAAATACGGATGGTCTAATTGAAGGGTACAGCTAAAGACTCGAGGTTTTCTCTCTTACTTTTCTTACTCCAACATGGAAAGTTGGAGAGTTAGTTGGTGGAATGATAGTTGCATTTTCTTCTATGGCAGAAGAACCCCCACGTGGATGCTTCTTTCTTTCTTTTTTGTTCAGCAGGTCGAAGCGAGAAAGAAACGAAACGGCTGCTCCTCCTCAACATCATTTCTTGTTGCGGTTATATCCATCACTGCACCATTGTTGCTCCCCTTATTAATCTCTCCTTAATAGTGGGATCTCTTCTCTCTCTACTCTCTCCTCCGCCTGATCACACACTAGTGACCATTTTATTATCCCTTTTACACACCCAGGGCCCACTCGGCTTTGGCTCCAGCTCCATCCTCTGCGAATCCCCCTCTCTTTCCACTTGCACCACACCACACCACTTTGCTATTGTGGCAAAGAAATGAAATAACATATTATGGGGAAAGAGGAGGAACAAGGGGAACACTTCGATTTGGATTTTTTCCCTTCTTCTTCTTCGAAGAAAGAAAAACCAAGGCAAGGCAGAGAAGAAGAAGAAGAAGAAGAAGAAGAAGAAGAAGAAGAAGAAAAAGCAACTTTTTTTGTAGGTAAGAATTACTTATTTTTTTCTTGCTAAGTGTGTATAGTTGATCAAGAACACTTTCATATTGTGCGAGCGGAGACGACGAGTGTGGATGAGCTATATATGGTAAGGAAACAAGTTGGCTTTTGAGTGTAGTATATTTTTTCCTTCTTTGGAAATAGAATGGAAATCTAATATTGTCTGCCCTTTTCCCAGGCTTTATTGAAGGTTACATTACGAGTTGGGTGGAACTGGTTTTTTTTGTTCCCTCATTCACACACAGGCAGTTATAGACGGTCCTAGTATTATTATCTCTGCCTTGCTGCAAAAAGGGAAAAAGCAACATTTTTCTTGGCACTTGCTTTTTCTGCTGATCCTGATCCTATATTGGCCATATAGGTTTTCCTCCTATATTTTTTTGGCGTGGTCACTAGCCACTCTACTTTACCCGCGGTGGACTAAATGCATTTGGAATAAAGTTGAGAGGAGACCTCAAAATACCTTAGTCTTCTTCTTCGCTTTTCCCTCGTCTCCATTATTTCCCGCAAGTATATAAACTGGGTGGTGAGGGGGGGAGCAGTAAATCTTAAGAGTGGATCCGAAGGAATGATAGTGGATAAAGGATATTTTATTGGAATGCGAGTAATATTTGGTGGGGAATGGGAGCCCTTTCCGCGCGCGTCAGGACTGATGATGATGAAAAGACTTGTCTAAAGCTTTTCTCGGCTCACTCTCTCTCTCCTCTGCTCTGTAACATATTGCGAGGGATTGTGATTGGGCTTCAGCTCTGATAAGGAAAATATGAAAATATGCCCCGAAAAAATGTGTATTATAGAAAGGGGCGGGGGATATGGGCGAGATGAAAGAAAATCCCAAGAATTTTTGGAATGAGGGAGCGAGCATTAGGATTTTTGCGTGATTGTGAGTTGAGTCGACTTGACTTGACTGCACACACAACACTTTTTACACACTTGCATAGTTTAAGTCGGTGACGCGTGAAATAGGGATCATTCATTGTTGGAGTATTAGAATTCGATCTGTATTTAGTAGTAGACTTAGTAGGGATATTATTACGTATATTTTGTATGTAGGTTTTTCTTGGCGGATTTACGGCGTAAGCTATACCTCTAATCATCGAGGGAGGAAGGGGAAGGGAGAATAAGGGAAGGGTTGTCTCTAATGAGGTAGCAGCAGTAGTGAGGCAAAATGTTAGCGGATTATTCATATATGAGATTCTTGAGTCTTTTTTTGTATTTTATTGGATGGAGTGGAGGGGGTTCTTCGCAATCACCATTTTATCTCCTCAGGATATACGTAGCAGCAGCCAGACTTGGAACGAGGACGACGACGGGAGTGGAGGAGGAGAAAGAAGACAGACAAAAAGTTGATTAATAAAAAAAAAGTACAAGATTTCGTTACGAAAGTTTCGGAAAATGATGATCATCATGATGACCTGTTAGAGTTTCTCCAAAGTTACAGACGGCGGGCGGAGGAGGAGGAGGATGGAGAGCAGGAGCAGGAGCGCCAATTGACAATTGGAATTCGCCAAAGGCGATACATTTTATTGGGAAAGGCTGAGAAAGACATAGTTTCTTACATTATTATGGAACTAACATGTGTATCCCCCTTTTACGGTCTGATGATGATGATGTGACGCAACTCTCTAACTTTTTTGTAATTGTATTGCAGCGGAAAGAGGAGCACACTGATTATATGAAGGCCCTATCTATCTGCCCATAAAGGAGATAAAAAAGATGGTATAAATACTCAAAAGCAATTAACGCTTTTTATCTGTCACGACACGGACAAGGATTTTCGCCTTCTTATTATAGCACACGATGTAATACGCTGTACCACCATTTCATTAGTCGACGACGGAGGGATTCGCAGTTAGGTAGTTGTTGAATGTCTCGT
>JAANSN010003154.1:0-19965 GCA_036850665.1 Dicranocentrus wangi | reverse complement strand
TCACATAACGGCAATATGAGCCACTGCTAGGATCCCTTTACTTTCTCCACTTTCACCACCATCCTCCTAGATGGCCCATACAGGTTTTTCTCCAGAGATTCAGGAAAGCATCATAATGCCAGGAAGAAACCGAGTGGTGGCTGGTCGCTTTGCTAGTTAGTTGCTAGCATATATTATAATATCGTACACATGTGAAACCCAAAAAACGGAAAAGTATTATTGACAGACACGAGTTACCAACTTGGTCAAAGTGAAACAAAGAACTTCCCCCAGCTAAATAATTTCCTTGTTTAGCATTTCCTTCGGCACCAAATCTGTATTTTTATTTAATGGCCTTCCCAGAATGTTAAAATTTAATAGCTTCCGTAAACTAGTGGAATTTTATGGCAGTTCCTCTACACTAGGAAAATATTGAGCCAGAAGAGAGTGGCCAACTATATAAGCAATGAAGGTTTCATGAAGCAGCACTACGGCTCACAAATCGCGGCCGCGAGGAAAATCTGATCCGATACTTTGGCTGTTGACCAATTTCGATTGTGAATAAATAACTTCTAAAATATGCTATAATATATAGAGTTCGACTACATTTTATTACTTCCCCTTGCCCTTTCTGAAATGAACTCTTGTGAAATTGAAGTCGTTGACATTACATAAATCAAAAGTATTAAAATTCTCCAGCAAGGATCATTTATTGTCACACACACACAAGTCGCCACTATATTGTTATTTTTCCGTCAAGCTTCTCCAGTCAAGCTTGACGTTTGCATTCTTTTCTCAGATTCTGTACTTAATTAAATATGTTACTCTTTTACCATGATTTATTGCAAGCAGCTACTGGACAACGAGGACGACTACCTTAAACAGTTCTTTATTTGCGAACTGAAGTTTTTCCGAAAAGTTGTTGCTGCTTTGGATCGCTATCTCATTCCTGCGCAAGCCAATCGTTTGCTCACACCGCAAGAAATTCATTTAATTTTTGCACAAGTTATTAAGGTAAGAAATTTCGACAATCGACGTCCCCAGAGTCGCACTCATTTTAATTTCTATGCGTATTCAACATTATGTAATCTAATGTTGCAGATAATTACAATGACCAAAAGAATTTTACAATGTGTCGCCAATGGATCGACAAGTTCGACCTGGAAGTTGGGAAGGATACTATTGTCTACGCATTCTGATCATGTAAGTTTCCCTGCTAAAACCCTTCCACACTTTTTCCCCAAACTGCAATTACAATTACAGATCTCTAACTATTCGGTGTTTCCTATATTGCACAATTACAGCTTCCAGAAATGACATCGGCTTACACAGCTTACGCCAGAAGTCTAGGCTACTCCGCCACGATCCTGTCGGAAAAGATGAGTATTCAAGACTTTGCCAAGTTTGTACTTGAAACTACAGTGCCAAAGGGACATCTAGATATGACTTCTTTACTTTTTGCTCCTTTTGAGGTACATTATTAATTATTGCACACTGATCCCTCGTGTGCAAAATTGTACATAAAGAATCAAGTGTACGTCGAAGCAGAAAATGTTTTGATCATGCAATGCATGCATGGTATTCCGATAAATATTAATTTCAACCGGTCGGTGGCCGGTTCCCCACTCAGTAAATTGTGAAACCCTTGACGTAACCTTTTTACCATTACCCGATTCTCCTTTGATTTATAACAACTCGTTACATTTATATAATGCGTGGGCGCAATCCCAATTTATCTCGTGTCACACGTATGACTACTCTGCTCGATTGAAATAACCAAAACCTTTGAAAGTCTTTTCTTTTTTGAATAATTTGCCAAGTAAAAACTAGTCTGCTGATCCTTTATGGTCCACAGCAAGGTCACAAAACGACCGGATCAATAAAGTTTAACTCATCTTTCTGTATGTCCTCTCTAGCATTTGCGAAACCTTTGTGAAATTTGTGAGGAGATCAGCCATCATCATGATAATTGGGTATTCCTGAATTCCCGACTGAAGGTGGGTTGCTACTCCTTAGAGCACAAACTATACAAGACATTATAACTAGTGTACCAAAACTAATGTAAAGGCGTAAAAAAATATAACTGTACAATGTTTTTTCTAAACGTGTGAAAACTCTCCTTTTCCAGGAATGTTACGCAGACATCGTTTGCGAGACGGACTTCATGGAACCAATTTCTCACATTAGTATGAAGAAAAATCCCCTTGTTTCCGTCCGGGATTTGGAGAAACGCATTATTTCCACTACTTCCCAGGTAATTTTCCATCTCACGTTTTACCCGTCCAAGTNACCAATTTCTCACATTAGTATGAAGAAAAATCCCCTTGTTTCCGTCCGGGATTTGGAGAAACGCATTATTTCCACTACTTCCCAGGTAATTTTCCATCTCACGTTTTACCCGTCCAAGTACCACTCGTGCCTTTAGTAATTGGACTACAAAGCCGCTGTTTCCAGCTTACTCCTTGATTGCTCACATAATTCCAAGAGAAATCTTAAAATATCTGAAAGCCAACCTTCAATTATACCAGCTTACAATTTGTCATTTCAGCAAGATGCTCCGACTACTTTTGCTTGATTAAACTGTTTGAAGGATATAAAACAACTTAAGCTATATTATGCTCACAAGGTTGCTTGCTTACAAAATGAAACAAAAGCACAATTAGCATGAGATTCTGGCTTCAAGCAATAATATTATGGAATTATTTAAGTATGTTGCTAATCCTCAAAAATGAACGACCATCCTCCTCACTTGTTCCGGATCAAAGAAGGCTTTACGAAATCAAAACTGAAGAGAGTAAAACACTACGAAACTACTCGTGCCTTCAACAACTAATACTACCTACCTATTTACACAAGAGTCACTTGTGCAGTTGTATACATTTGAATAGTTATATATTTTCTCCTTACGTAAATTCCCATCATTTACCAGGCACGTGAGCCCTGGCTCACGTGAAACAGGTAAAAGTAAGGGTAACTTTGGTAGGCGTAATTGAACTCTATGAAAATCCGCTTTAATCCTTAACAACATCTTCAATTCTCTCGTTTGGAAACAACCGGCCAAATATTTACGCAACAAACACGCGAGTACAGTAATAATTTTCTATTTCATGCTAACAAACGCGCAGCATGCACTAATCTAACAGGTTTCCTTTGTTTCCCAAATAATTACAACAGCTAAATGAGTGGGACGGAGTTGTTTGCTGTTTGGTTTTTGGTTTGGCTAATAATATCGAATGAGTTGTGAAGTATATGCATTTCAAATATTATTGTGTGAAAGAGAATGTGGGAGGCATCCCCTGGCAAATCAATTTCATATCTAAAGCTTACTTAAAACTAAGAAATTAGAAACAATCGTATGAAAACAAGACAGTTATTGTCCCTTTGCAGTCACGTGAACTAATAGACAAAGCCTATTCTATCATATCAGAAGTATAAAAATAACATTTAAATTAAAATGAAGGACTTGGAAGGCACTAATGTCTTTATTCTATATAGGCAGCAACAGCTGCACTGAAGATTTTGTCCAATTAATCACACGTGAAATTCTGAGGATCTATCAAAATAAATACTCCATTTGAGATCGCTGAGCATCGCAAATTACAATATTCACCGTACCTGAAATATAGCACATTATTGTGCACATTTCACTCACAATCCAACGCACACGATTTGATTTCGATTGATTAGCCAAGTGAACATTCATTCGGCCTTGTTCTGCCCTAACAATAACATCAGTTCCAGATGGATTCACTTAGCTTTTCAATTTTTATCACAGTAATGATCATCATCATCAGTCTGCAGAAAATGTTTCCGAAAATTGGTTTGTTCTGTGTTCAAGATGCGGAAATGGCAATTACATGTGTAGTCGGAAGGCTTCTGTCATTATAATACCTAGACTTTTGGAAACGTATCCATTGGCTTGTCAAATTGTATAGTTAGATCTAGATGCTATTTCGTTGGAACTAGTTTTTTTTCAATTATTGCTGCTTTCGGAGAAGGCCTCGGGTAGAATTATTTCTTGAGAAGAAAAACTAACTAGGACTGGACATTGTTGGTCCAATGGACTTATGTAATTGTGAGTTGACGTTATACACATCGCACTTTTTCTTGACTCAGAAAGACTATGGGCAATCTTCACCCATCCTGAAAACGATCATGTAATCATACGTAACGATAATTGCCCGGGATGCCCTTTGGGGCGCCCGTTCAGAGATCACATTACACAACGCTAAGGTTTGAAAAGAGTGAAACGTATTATCGCAGTTGTACAATCATAATATTATTTTAGATTCGCAGAAAATGTTGTCTTTGCTCATCATCACAAAGGGTGGTTTGCAAAATATTTTGCGGGTTGTTGGGTTAAAAATGAAACCTTTACCTATCTCAATGAAAAAGTTGTGACCCTATCGGGTTCACACAGTGTTTACCTCTCACAGGGGGATTTTCCTTGAAACCTGATTCCAACAAAATGCACAGCGCGGTAACCACACAAACAAAGAAATTGAAAAGAGGCTAATTTTGTCCACTGGGGCTTAGCTTAAAGTTTGCATGACTCTAAATTAAGGTGTTTTTGAGGACATATAATAGCAACTGATTATTGTCGTAGATCATAATATCAGTTTGTCTTTTGAGACGTGATCAACCGTAATGTCATATCATTACGAAGGAGCTCAACGGGAAGTATATGTGATGCTGTGACTTCATTTGGACAGAGAGAGGTTACGCTGAGGTCATCGTAGCATCTTTTGGGTTTTCCGTTCGAATTAAATTCATTATGGTGTAGTATTTATTTTTAAAAGCCTTTTTCCCCTCGGTGAACATGGGTAAAATTAGATTACACAAGAGTCTGCCCAACAACTCAACTCATTGTCAGTTTTGTTGACGCGTGGGCTGAAAAGTCAACAGTTGGTGTTATTTTGGAGGAAAACTAGAATTGATTTCGATATTTCGAACCCCAGCGTTGATTCTACGACGTATTGTCAAAATGAGAAACGCCATCACAGTCGTTTTTGGTATAGGTAAGATTATTACTTTTAATCGAGTAGTTCAGTCATGCTCAGAGTCAGAACCGATCTTGTGAGGTTAAAATAAAGTACGCATTTGACGATAGGTTGTTGAATAGAGATTGAAGTAATTGAGCGTGCAGTACTCTTTTGCACATTATGTATTTCGCGTTTTTGTTCAATCAAGGCATTTTATAAACTCGGTCGACTGAACGTATTTGCCTTTTGAAAATCAGAATCTTTTGAATCAGACCCATTTGTAATTATCATAATTTTTTGTGAAGAAGTCGAATCAACCTTGAGTTATGCTATTACTATGATTATTAATTGAAATAACTTCCGGATAAAAAGTACGTCATTGACTATATAAATAAAATGTTAATGCTCCCTAATACTCTGCACGCGCCTGGTTTGTCTCACCGCGCGCTGGTGGTTCCCTATTTTTGGAATGTGACCACTCTCAATGCATTTTAAATGTGCCACCCTAAACAAAGCAAACACAGTTCGTTTGAAAGACCACAATAACAACCAAAATGTAGTCATACTGTGTTGTAATATACCAAACCATAATCATATTATTAAAAGCGTATCTTCTTGCTCTAGTTGTGCATGTCTGCTGAAATGACTAAATAATGCGGGGTTTAATTGATGATCAAACACGTCATTATCTCTTTTTAGACCTGTTTATATTCGTGTCACAAATTAAAAACTAAAGTTGGATGTTACACGCGAATGTGAAATGTATCCTGTAAATTGCCGACAAAAATAAGCGTATACGTTACTTAGCGTAAAGCGTGTAGGACTCGCGACTGTGAGCTATTCTCGTTTTTGATGAGCAAAAAGGCTAAGCTTTTGTGGAAACGCTTTTGATTCTTCTAATGCTCAGGCATTAGCTACCCACTACCTGTTGTTGTTTAATTTGTGTTTGCAGCAAGCCTTGAAGGTCTGCGAGAAAGGACGAAAGTGGCTCTTTGGTAGCAGATTATACCGGAGGGAGAATGATGGATCCTGGTCACCCGTGTGGGCTTTCCTTTTTACTGACATTATAGTTTTGACATCCCATATGACGCGCGACAGAGTATTTTTCGTGAAAGAGACGCCCATTCGATTGGATGATGTTGTCACTCTCCACTTTAATTTACCTAAGAAGCACGGTAAGCAAATTAAACCCTTACTTCATACCTTGTAAAAAATGCTTAAACAAAGGCGATTCTAAACTAAAGAATGGAGGGGATTTAGTCATGCGTCATAACAATCAATTATGGATAAAATGAGATGGACTGGTAATACGAACCAAACAAAAATTAATTCCGCTGTAGTAGGATTTGGCGAATTAATCCTACGTTTCCATTCCCAGGTCTTGTGATGATTGTAAAATATATTTACTTACTTCAGAATAAGGTGTAAAATTTCATGCCCTTCTTTCTTCCAACTTTGTTCATAGAGTTAAATTCACGATCAGTGCATTTTGAAAGTCTGAGCAATAATCTTTAATAAATGTAGTAACTGTTTTGGACGACTGGGGGTTCTAAAACAAAAAGTACTTAATACAAAATATAAAAAAAAACTTACTTTTTCATTCTCTCAAGTGATAGTAGTAACTCTCCAAAGTTTTGTATACAACAAAAAAAAATGCAAAGAGAGAATATTTTGATTTATTGTTAGTTTGCTTCCGGCAGAGAGCCATAATAGTCTCGAGCATTTCTACCTGAATGTAAAGCACGTCCTTGATACAAACGCGATGAACCATATGTCTCCTGTGGATATTCACTAACTGAAATGTCATTCGTATCAAATACGTAACAACACCTCTCCAAGCAAACTCTGGTTTTGACGGAATCCTCAGTTTTACCTTGATTCAGGATGAAAAAGCTCTATACAAAACCAAAGCATGAAATTTGAGAAAATAAATGCGCACCATTACATTTAATGCTTCTTTCTCCGGAGTTAGAGTACACGCCACCCAAGGTCTTTCATTTCACGAGGGCATCACTCCGTGTAGCCCACCACTCACCATTCGCATTACAAACACGTAGGTCTTGCACGTACGAAAAAAACGTACAAATCCAATACTACAACTTTCTCCGCGTTCATTTTCCTACTGTTCAAACTTTTTATTCCTTCCTGCAATGCAAAGATGTTACCCAACCTGTAACCATTTTTAAAATGGGATGGGATGCTGTTACATCATGCAAAGAAAAGTATATTTTTCTGACAGGTCATAACTTGAAATAATATGATAAACGTAGGTATTTTTCAAAATATTCCTATAACTTGTTAATGTAACAACATCAAGCGTCAGCAGGTGTACCGACGGTTTTTACTACGATGCAAGGTGATTTTTTTTTCCAGTGGGAAGGGAGCAATGACATTGAATTTAGATTAAATTTCACAAAGGAGAAAAGAGCAGAGTAAACAAGTCCCAAAAGTGAAGCTCAAATTTCACCTTGCGACTTACCCCCTCCCTTCTTGTATCATTATTATTTGAAGGCTACAATAGAATAGAATGGGTCTCCATATTTAAAAAAAAATTGTTCTCCAGTCAACTCAAGTGAGAACAAAAAAAGGCACGCCTTCTTGAATACAAAAAGTATACTGTGGCGTATTTTAACGATACAATACATGTATAAAAACGGCACGCATCAAAATTCACGCTTTTATGTATAAATTCTTCCCTGTCTATTATAGAAAACGAATTCCGGCTATTGTTCGGTCCTGATACTTCTCACCACTCAAGACTGGATCGTATCCTTCCTCTAGTTCGCAGTAAGAAATCCAATCAGGTTGTACTGCGAACGGCAAATGTGCAACTAAAAAGTCTTTGGAAGTTACTGCTCCAACGACAAATGTAAGAGCTTCTTTATCCAACGGTTTTTATATGCTTTGAAGTCAAGTTCTCGGTTTATTGCTTGCTTTTTTATGTGTACACCAATCAGTTTTTACTTTTGTGAAAAAGTGATGATTCTATAAATATTTTTGTAGTTGTCAGCATATATTTAAAGAAAAAAAAGATCTTCCATAAGGTTTTCGTCAACCCTTAACACTACACACATATATCCTATGACACAAATTTTCGTATAATCTAAAATAGGATAATAATAATAAGAGGTTTTTATGAAAGTTCGTATATAAAATCCAAAGTAATTGTCATTTTATTCGGAACCCGGACTCTGATGCGCATCTAGCCCTCACTTCACTCACACCACACCATACAGTTCAAGGCTGTTCACTCTCGGCCCAGCCATAGGGTGTGGGTAACCATACGTACTTCATGTGTGACAGAGGAGATTGGGTGACTGCGGTTACCTCCCTGCCTAAATAAAAGTGTCTTTCTTCCTTACTTGAACCTTGCCAGATGGCTATTTCCCGAGAGGTTTCTTAGACTCTTTTTATCATCCGAAATTATAGGGTACATAAACAGCTACTTGTATTATGGAATGCTGTCCAAACAAACAACGCAAGTAGTTTGCTATATAGTCAGTCACCACCTATCCTCTATCTCTATGTTAGTATATATAACAACCTTGACAAAATGAAAGAGTTCATAAAACGATATTATGAGTCAGTGGTTGTGTAGGTGCTCGTTCCTTGAAAAAAGTCAATCCGTATCGGGAGGGAAGGCAAGTAAGTGGGTAGAATCAGAAAGCGTAGCTAGCTGGTCATGGAGTCTTGATATTTTCACTTATTTTTTTCCTGAATACACAAACATATCGTGATCATGAGCACGCCCCATCAGCAAAAGTGACAATATGTGCCGAAAGCAAATAGGATCAAAGAAAACTCACATCAGTGAGCCGAGTTGTTTACGTCTTGAGGACTGTAGAAATAAACAAACTTGTAAAAAGATTGTAGTGGGGGGCACGTGCGTAGAGGAAATTCCATTTTGAGAGGATTACATACAAAATATTATAAAATGCTACGCTATATTGCTCTAGGTAGCTAGGTAGTTCCTCCAACTTTACACGCGGCGTTAGTTTCCAATGAAAGGTGGGGGGCTCCACACATGTCATGAAATTGTAATTGTATTGGCCCGTATAATGCAATGCGATAACAGCTATTCAATTCCAGGGATGCGATGCCCGATGTAAAAAAAAGCTAATTTGAAGAGAAAACCCAATAATGTATGTGCTATATTATGTAAAAACGCGCTTTTGATGTTGCTGATATGTATGTAAATCCTGTGGTTTTTCTTATACGTAATGCAGATGATCTAAATGTGGCTTTGATTTCAATGTAATGTAATAACATTATGCCGTCTGACTTGAATGCTTATTACTTTCCAACAGAATCTCTTTAAATACGAAACTGTCAAAGTCGTCATCGTCGAATTTTTCCATATCGGAATTTTGTGAGAAATTCCCAGTTGTCCAGCACGACAGCATCATGGAGGAAGACGAAGAAAAGGGGGAGGTAGAGGGAACTCCATCGACACCCGCGGTGACAAGAGCGCCCCTCCACCAGCACCGGTTGGCTGGCCAAGTGACACCAAATCCTAGTGCGCTACAGCCACACATTAGGACGGCGACAATGACGAGACCGCAACAGCAAAACGCTGGTCATGCGATCCAGAGTAAAGTGGCGCCATCCCCATCACTCATACCTGACACGGTGGCGGTTAGCACCATTTCAAAGGAATCTCAAGTTCCGCCATCATCAGAGAAACACATGGAAGCAGATGAAAGGGTGTCAAACGAGACGCAACCGGACAGGAACGCTGTGACGTCGCCAACCATCAAGCCGTATATTCCAGACGGTTTAAGTATTATAAGTAAAGAGGTATTACGAGCCCGAGTGGTTCGGGCAAGTGGTGACCGCAGACCGTCAATTCCACCGAGTGTGCAAACTGCCCTTGACACTGAAGAGAAGGGTTATCCCTCCGTTCAAAGTCCAAAAGTCATTACCCGCTCTACCCCCTCATCTGCTAACGACAGATTTGCTGGAAACGTTGCTATTTATAATGAAAAGAGCCCTGAATCAACTTCTGGCCTGCCGGCCTCGTCAAGTGCCAAAGTTTCTGAGATGACAACGACTAAAACTGACGGGGTTGTTCCATCATCAGGAGGAACCGCAAAAGTGACATCATCAGGGCCCATTCCTGCTCGTCCCACGCAACACGACGTTGCCACCAGCACTCCTGACAATCTTTATCCCACTCCCTCCTCTTTCACTGTTCCTCCAGTACCTAAAGCAAGAACCAGTTTGAGCAATGCGGCTCACAACACCCCAACTCACGGCCCAGGGGTCTCTCGCACGTCCACTCCTGGCCCAGAAAGTTCCTCCCCCAGCCCGGTTTCCCAGTCACAATAATAATAATACCATTGACAATGTCAACCACCACGAGCAAAAGGGTGGTGGGGAGGGTAAATGTCCTTGTGAGAAGTTGCATGAGAGACACCACCAACCGGAAACTGGGTTCTGGTGTAGGAATCATCATCCGACAGGATACAAAGGAACACCAGCCAACCGCCTACCCATCTCCGAAACCCCGTCAATTGTCAAACCTAAAACGAATGAGTAGTCGTGAGGAGAGCACACAAACAACCGGAAAGCAGGGCTACCATCCGCATCAAACAAACATTAGCAGACCTAGTAGTGATAACATAACGACAGCTCAAGGTAACCGTCGTACAATGGCGGGGATTAGCACCGACGTAATTCACAATGAGGGAGCCTTGCAGGCGGGCAATGACACCGAGAAGAAGAAGGCAGAAAACAATGATGATGCTCTTCTTCCACCACACGGTGTGGCAACACCTCCACCTGCTGCTAATGCTACTACTACTACGGTGACTCCACAAAGTCAGAATTATTCCAAAGAAAGTGGCATTCTTTCAAAAGAGCAAATCCCAGAAGCTCTACAAAGCCCTTTGATGGTGAAAAGAGCTCAGGCTTTGGCATCTGGAACTGCGACACCATCTTCCTCCTCTTCCTTATCTCCTGCTCGCATGCCGTCTACAACAACAAAGAGGAACAACAATGGGATTTCCACCGAGATTCAGAATGAGGCTATGAACAATGCCTACCTAAAGTCAAAACCGGGTTCAAGGATTATGACAAATGCCATTCTAAAGTCGAGGCAACAAGAGCTCATTGCCCAGAGCTTACAGGGAAACAGCGCGAGCACGGAAACATTGCGAACAGAAAAGAGTTCGGATACGACTGCATCCACTAGTAAGACAGACTCCTCCACTCAGTACTTTAGTTTGAAGGAAGAGTCCACGACGACAAGTAGCTGTTCCACACAATCCAATTCCCAACCCCAGCAAATCATGGTGAGATGCGTTCACAACAAAAATATCGTTGTCCACCATCAGCACCATTCCCACCACTGTCCCGGAAGTTGTGCGGGTAATGCTATGATGATGATGGCGGCGGCGGCATCCGGTGCAGGTGGCACTTTAGCTCCAGGCTCTCCCCTACTATCAGTGCCCCCCAGGTGCCACTCCGAGAACAGCCATCATTCGAAAAAGTCCAAACCGGTCCATACAGACTCGCCAATTATCAGTGGATACGGGTCAGAGCGAGCCCGACGCAGAATGATCTTTGACAACAAAATCCGGAAAGACTATCCCGAGCTGTTCGGCATCACCCCGAAAGACAGGAGATCCTTTATAAAGCAACTGGGAGAAAAGGATTTGAACAGCAAAGGCTTGGTTGCCCCTTATTACTACACATTGTCCCCCGTTCCCACTCCCAAGCACATGATGATGACAATGGGTAACAGCAGTAATGATGGTAGTAGTATTAGTTCTAATGCGACGAGGCATCCAGGAAGTGAGTCTGATAATGGTAATAAGAAACCAAGTCCCTTGGTAATTCCACCATTCAATCCAAATTCCCAAGTCAAAGACCCAATTAAAAGTAATGAGGAAAGAGGGGTAGTTACCACGAAAGGAGCTACTACTACTACGACGGGCGGAACAAAAGATTCCTCCGAAATGATAGTGGTATCAGGTATTACTAACAATAACAAGAGGACCGAGCAATCCGCTCCGTCTGCTGGTGCTCCCCTGGCGCAACCACGTTCCAGAGACAACACAGTTCCAAGGGATGAGAGCAATGACAACAACGACAACATGTGTCGGAGTAGTTTCCAGGAAGGAAACGGCAACACGTCAATCAGAGGCCAGTCCATTGTCACTCCGGGGATTGGAGTGGAGGCAGAGTCGCGGAAGGGGAGTGGCAGAGTGACAGACGATGAAGAGGATGATGCCTCTGGAATTGCCGCACAGATTGCACACGATGTATACCAAGCTTCTCTTGAGCTTGATGAAGAGGGTCAAAGACTGAAAGATTTTGTTGAGAAAATGCGCGAAGAAATGACAGTTGGTGGGGTAGGGATGGAGGATGATGATGATGAGGAGGAGGATGACGATGAGGACGAGGAAGACGACGACGAAGAGGACGAAGACTCTGACGATTCCACCGCCGGTGGACACGAGGGAGAGAGGGGGCAATCACACCGGAGTCACGAGGAGAGCTCGAATGACTCTGGGATCAGTGATGAAATGACTGAAAAGAGCAAGACAACGATGAGTGGCCTGCTGGAGGAGGACGAAGACCATGAGAGAAGTTTATCCCTATCCATTTCCCGTCGGAACGAGAATTTTTCCAACATGTTGGACCGAATGCGCTCCAGTGTGCTGGCGGCAGAGGTAAAGAATCCTACTAATCCTGACAAAATTTCTACTTCTACTGCTGTTTCCAATTCCACCACTCCAGTTGCCAACAGCACAGTTCATATTCTTGATACTAATAATCCCCCCGTTGTTGATGATGATGGTAATAATGTTGTTGATAATTGTTGTTCGCCCAATAATGATGCAAATAAGACACAATATGCTTCTGCAAACCACCCGTCCCATTGTTGTACTAATAACAAGGCTCATGTTGTTGATGACACTACTTTATGTTTTCTCGAAGGAGAAACGAAGGCTTCAGTGGAAACGATGGTGGTATTAAAGGCTGACAAGGCCACAGCCACTGAGGATGATGACTTTAATTTCTTGCTTGCAATGAACAACCTCCGTGAATGTAGCCACGCCACCAGCCACAATGCCCACCATCATCACTCCCAACAAAAGCCTTTGCGGAGCATATTAGCAGAGCGACGTGAAGCCTTTTTCCTCAGCCAGCAGTCCAGCTTCAGCAGCACCAATTGTCCATATACAAATAACATGAGCACGGCTACAATGTCAGGTCATTCCATCCATTTCGCAGAGGACTCAAATTATATCCATTACTCCCATCACGGGAACAATTGCTCCGCTTGTAGTGCTTCGCAATGTCGAGGTGGTGTGTGTGGTGGAGGTGCTAGTGGCTTAGCTTGTGTAAACTGTTCCTCCGACGACCCCTCTTCCAACCAGCAACAGCAGCAAAATCGGGATCCCCTCATTGTCAAAATTGTCGATGGGGGCACCCTCCACTCCGTAGATGCCGCAGGAGGAGTTAAACAAGAGCCCAACACTACTGACACCGCCTGCGAACGTGTCCAACTCCAGCGGCTCGAACGACAGAAAAAGGCAAAGGTGGAGCGCGTAGAATCCTCCGAGGACTCCACATCCTCGTCATCCGACCTAGCCTCAGCATCCCCAGCTGCTGAAAACGGTACGACAGACCCCTCCTGGTCATCATCATCTAGTTCTCTAGCTGGCTACGCCAGCTCCAAAGAGGATCCCCTGGCAAACAACTCAAATAATCTCAATAATACTAATAATGTTAATATTAATAATAATAATAACATTGCCAGCAATGGTAGTTCCAATTCCAACAATGTAGAACCTGCGGCAGCAGTGGCAATTAGTACCCCTGCCTCAGGTAGCTCGCCCTCCTCTTCTTCGTTTATTAGTGCATCCACGGCCGTGCCCACCGCCGCCGCCGCCGCCGTTATTGTAGCGCCTAGCGCCAGTAGCCAGTGCTCCAACAATAATATTAACCCAGACTTGAATTCTAGCAGTGGTTCGTCTAGTAGTTCTAGTGGCCCAGTTAATAGCCGTAATAATAATTCTAGTTCGACCGGTGAGCCTTCGTCTTCCTACCATAGCACGTCAAGTAAAAGTTACTCTCTTCTGTTAGACAACACTTCTGAGCCCTCCAAAGGCTCCCATGATGATCCGGCGGCGGAAGAACAGCAGTTGATCAGTGGTCAACAAACCGAGGACAGCACTAGTGCAAGCAATAGCCCCAGCTGTTCTAGTAGGCCGTCTAATGGTAGTCATAAGCATCCTAGTGTTGGTAACGTAAATGCTGCGTCCGCTAATTATGATAGTCACCACAATAATAATAACACTAATTCAACAACAACAAGAAATAGTAACATAGCGTCCTCCTGTAGTCACCAAACCAGCAGTCCAGCCGCCTCCAAGATCATCAGCAGCATCAAAAGCAGTGAGATGAACCAGAGTTTTGAAAGTAGTGAGCTAGACTCGTCGACCTCCTGTTCTAGTATTAGTAACACTAGTGGTAGTAGTAAGGTAACGCTGTTGACCTCCAGTACCAACAAGAGTACTACTACTAGTTGTTCCTCCAGTACAACGACAACCAGTTCTTCCTATTTGAGTAGAAGTAGCGGTGGGGGCCCTCCTACATCTTCAGCTAGAGTAGTAGTGGTCGGTGGGGGATTCGTAGTGACGCCCGAGGACGACGACGATCCCGACGACGAAATCGAGGTTGACGTTGACGACTCTGACTTGTTAGATCCCCCACACGAGGAGGAGGAAGAGGAGGAGGAGGCGGGGGAGGAGAGGGTTGCTAGAACGGGGCCAGAAATAGTAGTCACGCAAGAGTCGGACCCTGAAGACTCCTCTCACAGTTCTAACGATAACGGGAACACGAGACACGGGTACAGTAGTGACGGGGAAGAGGACAGTATTGTTTGTAATGGGAAGGCTGTCGACTCGGTGGCCAGTGATGACAATGGTGGTGGGTCATCCGCTGGTGAGGGCGGGGGCAGCGCGTGTAGTAGCAATAGGAGTAGTACAAGCAAAGGATTCCTTCGGGTGGAGTCCAATGACTCGACCGCAGAGAACTATGGTGATGATGATGACTACAATTTTGATGATGAGGATGACGAAGATGACCTCTCTCATTGTAGTGTCGCTACCATAAATCGGTATGGTACTTTTGAAAGTTTAGAAAAGCTCGAGAGTGAGGATACTGTGGGAGGACTGCCGGAATTCCCCGGCCGCTCGATGCCGAGATCCAAGGCGAGATTCACCTTTGAGGATGACGACGACGACGATGATGATGACTTGTTTGAAGAGGATTTCGAGTCAGACTTCAACTTCCGATTTCCCAGTCAAATCCAAGATAACACATACAGTAAGTATATAACCCGATCTAGTACTGTTGATGCTATTTGTAGGGCTCCCAGTGATAATAGTAGTGGTGGTGGTGGAGGTGGTGAAAGCGTTAGTTCTACTGCTAATAATAGTAATAACAATCCTCAGCATTTTGTAGTTCACATGTTCACCGTGTCGTCCTCCGTGAGCATTGTCATCTTCATGATTTCCATACTTTTGCGTTGTCTCTTGGAATTGTTTCTGTCAATTTATTCATTTCTCAGTTTCCTCCTCAGGTGGCTACTCTCTCTGTTCTAAAATAGTGTTTTAAACAAAAAGTAGGGAAACTGCTACTGCTACTTTGTACCTTTTTACGAATGAGCATGAAACAATGGTCGGACCGGACGGATGTCTACTTTTGTGGAATGAATACCTAATCTGCAAATTTGTTTTCTGTATACAAGTTTGCCCATGATGTCTAGTTTTTATCCTTTCCGAACATCTGAAACAAATGGCAGAGAGGGTTTTTTGTTTTAAATAACAGAATTATCGTGTCTGCTTCCTTTCACTTTGTCTTTATATCCGGCTGACCTGATTTATTTTCCGCATCACGTACCAAAAACCGAATGTGCTTCGTCGCTTTTTTCTCTTTTTCCTCCTTGTTTCCATTTCCGCCCAGCTAAGCATGATAATACATGTTGGAGAAAGTTTTTTTTCGAACAATACGTGCAAAAAAAGGAAATAGCGAGGAGAAAATCCTTCAGACTACACGTGTAATAATAAGTATATAAAAATGACGTTCGGTCGGAACACCAAAGACCATTGCTTCATGCTCGTCAGACCATGCCATAATTGAGAGAAAAAAATATTATCCCATCTTGATAATAATCTTGTGTCGCGTCGCGTCACTGTCTCCACGAGTGGGATTTTCTTAGTATAATAATTATATAGTCATATATAAAAAATATGAGTTTATGTATTCTTGCATATCTTGAATATTTATGATGATGCCACGCTCGCCACTTTTGATTACTTCAAATCATTGTAAACGTGCATGTGGTAAATATATCGTATCGTCAGTATCGTGTTGTCTATATAGATATATAAGTATATGAAAATTGGTATATAGTTTACATTTCCAACGCTTTTCGCAGTGAGTAGCATGTCTAGTCTTTGAGAAATTAGTGTCAGTCAAGAGAGTAATTTAATCGCATGATTACACACTTCCTCACTCGAGTTGTAACACTTTATTAGGAAATAATTATTATTGGTTTATAGTGAAGAAATTATGATTACGTAATATTGTAATTTGTTGTGTGGTGGTAATTTATTAAATTAATAAAGTTGTCACCTAATTCTATTATGCTATAATCCAACAACAAAAATATGTGCACAGTCATAATATGCATATATAGAGCAGCAGCAGCCTTTTAATGCATCATATAGTTTTGACTTGCTTTTACTTTTATAATACCTAAATGATGATGATGCAATAATGCAAAGGAGGGTGTTTAGTGTGTTCCATGGGGAAAACGTTGTCATTTTACACGCCCGACCGAACCGCCTGGCTTCTGCAACTGACGGAAATACTTAGAAAGCCAGCTATTGAAACGATTGACAGTCCGTTGAAAGCAAACAGATGACTCATAATAACTATCTGCTACCGCTCTTTTACTCACATCATTAACCTAGTTTTTCTTAAATGCCTATGTATAATAATCTACTGACTCTGACGTATTATGTAGCGTCGCAACTTTCTCCACTAAACTTTCGATCACCATATGCATCCGTGTAAAAGATGTCAGCTAGATTAAAGAAGGGAAAGATTACTCATTTTCAGGTGTGTCTCGACTGGGCCCCCTGCCCCCACTCTTGGAGGAGGACTACGAGGACGACATGTACGACGAGCAACGGGCCTCTGGCGTCAGTCCAAGTAGTTCCGGAATTGGAGAATTTAGCGGAGGAGTTGTTGGGCCCTCGAGTGGTGGTTGCAGTTCAAGTGCAGCCAGCCTCAGGAGTAGGCACGAGGTAGGTAGTCCTTTTACCTAATACTTTTTAATACAAAAATAACCCACTCAGTCATATTACCTGTCAGGGGACACAGCTAAAAATAAAATGTGATATGAGATGTTATATATATATATATACTATTTCTTCATATATTATTCACAACTCGTCCCTACGCGTAGGATGGTGAAAGGAATATGATGTATCCCTATCAATGAACAAAATACACATAGAGTTTTTGAGTGTTCCATAAATAATTTTGTTTCAATATGAGAATAGTATATCCAAATGGAGCTCATTTTTTCTTTTAATGGGTTTTTTGCATTTCACGCCACGCGCGTAGTCACATTTTGCGTCATTAATTAAGTGCCACTACATTAAAAGCTATAAAACGTATCCGCATCACGTAAAAAAACAGAATTCACGTATTTTGGTAGCTGTTGTATTGTGTTTTGTGATAGACGTAAATTGTGTAGTAACACAATAAGCAGATCAAAAGATAAACCACAGCAAGAAACAAAAAGAAATTATTATTATTATTATGATTTGCTTGTTCTACTCTTTTTTCTTTGTTTCCTTTTCACAAAAGACAGGATTGAGACGTGACAATAGCTTTCTCTTAGCTCGTCTCGCCACCATGTATGCACGGAGTTCGATCAGTCCATTGAAAATCCTGAGGGAGCTCTGGCTTAAGAAAAGGTAATGTGTCTTGGATATACCGAAAAAAGACTAGAAAGAAATGTTAGAGTTTATTTTCCTAATGTTAATTAAACGATTTTGATGATATTGATGACGATGGGTTTCCTGTGACACCAAACCCAACTTTATTCTCGTTAGCTCTTCTGTGACAATTTTCCAGTCGACATTTTTTGCCATCGTCATCATGTTACCATTATTGTTACACAACTTTTTTTTACTTGAGTAACCTTCGCTAGTTTCCAATATTATTATGTATTTCTGTATGTACCCTATGACAGATTGATTTAATTGTTGGAACATGCCCATATATTTCCTTCTAACTTCTGTAAGGGCTTTATTTTATTTTTATTTTATTTTTAAAAGCATGTGACAATAACTCTGATAATGCACACTATACTTATGCTTCCCTTGTCGCTATTTGAGGCTGGGAGTCTCGACGCTAGACATTTGCGTAGTTTTTCCTTTTGGCTCGCCAAGATTTATGCTTTGTATGCGTCTTTCCCCGTGGAAGTAATTACTCCTTGGAGGTATATTTTCACAGGAAATGGCACTGTATACCTATGTCTGTGCTGACTGTGTATTACGTAGTGAGTGGAGACGTATAGGACATTTCAAAAAATAGGATTAGATAGGCAGCGTTATATTTACAGCGAAACAAAAAGAAAAGGAGTCTAGACCATGAGGTAGAAGGACAAGTATCAAATGCGTCTATAATGGAATGAGAAAAGAGTAGGCTGCTATAATGAATGGACCACTGGCTATCACCAGGTTGTGTAGGTATTCCAGGTCTAGCTTTCACCCCGACTTTTCCCCGTCTAGACAAGTATTATGAGCAATGTGGTATTTATCACGTAAACCGACCACACGAGGAGTAAAAGGAGCTGAGCTGTAAAAAAGGCATTTCGCTGTAATTAGCAATCGGATATACACGTGCTTCTTCCTTTTCAATGGTGTGTATAGCTACCTCCTTGTGGGTTTTTAGAAATTGACCCAAATAGCGTCCATGTGGATGCCCGTCGGCGTCGGCATAAGCGTATTGATATCTACAATTCAAAAATACCTAGTCTAAAAGTTTATGATTCGCGAAATGTTATTCAAATCGTGTGGACTTTTATTGAAAGGTGGATGAACCCCCCTGCCTAAAACAAATGCGCATTTTCCTGTGACCACATGCTTGAGTTTGTTTATGCAATACTTTGTGTAGTTTTATATTGTCACCCGCTTCTCCCCAGTAAACTCTATTTCTCTTCCCGGTTGGTTTAATTACCTCTTACCTCCATTTTAGTGTGCATGTGATCACGGCAAAGACCCGAGCGAGATTGTGGATTTGATTTCACCTCAAATCTTTTCCCATGCATTCTCACGCTTTCCCTTTTCTGCTGATGTGTATAATATTTATTTATAAATGTAAATTACATTTTTGTATACATTTTCTCCCTCGAAACTTTCGCCATTCCATACGAATTTCTTTTCTTCCTATCACATAATAATTTTGCTCAATATAAGTATAATCACACTTCCTCCTCTGCTTGAATCACTTTTTGGATCTCACGGCGCGCCAACAAAAATTTATATACGCTTCGATGCTCTCATTTCCCTTCCTGGTCACGTTGCCTCCATCAGCAAGTAGAATGACAGAGAACTTGCTGCGTCTATCGGTAAACTTTCCTTTTGTTTCACGTTTCCATCCATCTCTCTCTCTCTCTCACTTTTATACACACCTGCTAAAACTTTCTCTTTGATTTATTTTATATATATACTTTCATGTAAATATTGATACGTTTGCTTTGCATGCTGTGTTTCACTCGTCAATCTCTGTAAATTAGTCTCTCTTAATTTCTCATTATAAATATCAATGCCTCTTTTGATAATTTTCTATGTGCTATATGCTCGCACAGCCTTTGTCAAACTTTTAAGCAGGATTTTCCTGACGAGAAGTTTTCAATGTAGTCATAAAAGTATGAAGGATCATTGCGACCACCACATTTTCATCCCAC